>CAIGRS010153725.1:0-12761 GCA_903798395.1 Fraxinus floribunda | reverse complement strand
AATCAATTAGGAAAGAATATTAAAATCTTAAGAAGTAATAGAGGTGGAGAATATTTTTCAAATGAATTCAACTCTTTTTGTGAACAAAATGGCATTATACACCAATGTCCTGCACCACGAACACCTGAACAAAATGGTTTAGTTGAAAGAAAAAATAGAACATTCTTAGAGATGATAAATGCTATGTTGTTAAATTTTGGATTACCATATAACTTATGGGGTGAAGCCTTACTTAGTGCATGTCACATAGTAAATATGATTCTTTCGAAAAAGAATAAGGTTTCTCCATATGAAATTTGAAAAGGTAGATTTACCAAAGGGTTCTAAATCCATTGATTGTAAATGAGTATTTAGAAGGAAATATAATTCCGATGGAATACTTAATACCTATAATGCTATATTAGTAGCTAAAGGGTATCGTCAAAAGGAATGAATAGATTACTTTGACACATATGCACCTGTGGCCATAATAACCTCGATAAGGATTTTATTTGCACTACTAGCATATTCATCAAATGAATATCAAGACAGCATTCTCGAATGGAGATCTCGAGGAGGAGGTCTATATGGAACAACCAGAAAGGCTCGAGTTAATTTTGAATGAGTGGGGGATTGTTGGAAATCTTGTTGTTCAAAATCATAATTTGATGGATTAAAACATTTGTGTATGGATGAATTTGGAAAGGAAAAAAGAATGAATTTGAAAAGATGAAGAAAAACCACGATTTTTGCTTGAAGAATGATCTATGCGACTGCATAGATCATTAAGGCATGCGGTCGCATAGATCCGTTCAGGAAAATTATGGGCAACCAATTATAGCCTATGCGACCGCATAGTTATAGCCTATGCAGTCGCATAGTGAAAAAATCTGATCGTTACTTTCAGATTTTGGTGATTTTCTTGTGAAGTAAAATACCTTTTCAACATGGTTTGAAACCATTTCTTGTGAGAATGATTGAACCCTATAAATACGAATTAATTATCATTCCAAAAATCACTTTTTTAATCACTTGAGATCATTCTATTTCATCCTAAATTCTGTCTATTTATTTTGTTATGCATATAATCACTTTTATATACATCTTTTCACTTATTCACTTTGAAGAATCACTTGAAACTTTTGGTGTTCTTCATTTCAGGCTTGAATCCTACAAACTATTTGTCATTATAATCCTCAAATGCTTTGGTGGGGGAGGTAAATACCGTTTGAAGACAACGATGCTATTTTCGTGATCGAGTCTTATTTCTATTTCATTTTTCCTTTCATCTTCTTGTTCCTTTTTTGTTTCCATTGCTATAATATTTTCCAATAGAACGCATTGACGACCACTATCGTCTTACGTGTGCTAATGGGCCTTATTTAGGTTTTTCCAAGCTAGTAGCCAATAACTGTTTATGCCTGTGGGGATTACATGTGATTTGGCCCATTTATCTCGAAATTTGATGAGCCATCCGTTCAATTTCAACTATTATGATTGTTGCTGACCTGATTCAATAGTTTATACCTTTTGTCAAGATCTATAAATATGTCATTACTGCAGTTAGCAAATAAATCATTAAAAAATTAGAAATTAAAAAAACTAATTTATTTTATTTTATTTTATTTAAATATGAGTGTATATTTTTTTATCTCATAGTTTTTATTGAGAAATTGGATGAAAATAGATAAAAAAAAAAGATAGTTTGTGTAATTAAATGTATAATTAAGGGTGAAAATGCCTAAAAATAAAAGATAAGAATGTTTTTTATGATAGTAGTGAAAGGTAGGGAATTATGTGCTAATTACCCTTTTAATAATTTATTTAGGGCTCGTTTCCACTTTTTTAAAATTTTGGGACTACAATTACAATTAGTTATTTCTTTTTTATTAGTTATGTATATTCGTCATTTCACATATTTTAATTGAGAAAATGAATGAAAATGATATTTGCATAATGAAAGGTGAAAATAAGGATGAAAATATTAAAAAAATGAAAGGTAATGATGTTTTCTACAACAATAGTGAAATGTAAGGACGTTATGTGCTAATTATCCTAATATATTCAACACTTGAAATTTTATTAAAATTTGTAATCACCAACCCAATTAAGATTTTTCAGAAACAGTTTTTTTTTTTTTTTTTTTTTTTTTTTTTAATATTTTATCCCCTTTATAGTATTATTAATATGAAATGTTTTTTATTCAGTGGGTATATTTGATTTTTGTTTTCTAAAATATTAAAACCATGATTTTCTCCAATTTGAATTCAGAAATGAAGTCCACTAACGTTGTATAAAATAATGATCACCTCCCGGATTTTTCTCTGACTTCAAATCCTTTATTCATTCACTCATGACTCCCCGAAGACGGGAAATCTCATTTTTTGGTTCAAAAAAAAGGGGAGAGAGTGGGAAAAACAATAGCCTGTTTGGAAAAAATTAAAATTAATTTTTTTAATTTAAATTAAAGTTAAAAACTAATTTTAATCACAAATTTTATGATGTTAATATATTTTCAATCATGTATTTTATCAACTTTTATTAAAATCTAAAAAAAATTAATTTTAATCCCCACCAAATAGGGATTTAAAGTCATTATGAATTGATTTTTTGAAAAGTTATCGACAAGAAAATCTTCAAATTAATTTTAGCCCCTATTTGACACTCATTAATTTCTATTTCTCTTTCTCATTCTCATTTTCATTCTTATTTTTCATTTCAACCACACATTCTCCTAATAAAATAATATTACACACAAATCGAAAATTTTTCATCACTTTTCCACTACACATTCTTATATCAATCACTATTCCAAAAAATCTTTNATTTCTATTTCTCTTTCTCATTCTCATTTTCATTCTTATTTTTCATTTCAACCACACATTCTCCTAATAAAATAATATTACACACAAATCGAAAATTTTTCATCACTTTTCCACTACACATTCTTATATCAATCACTATTCCAAAAAATCTTTTATACTCAAAATAGGTTTCAAACAGGGGCTAAAATTAACATTCTTCGAAAACGTGAAAATTTTTAAAGTTACTTATGACCTGTTTGTTACGGATTCTCAAATTCTACAGTAAATCAATTCTCATTTTCAACTACACATTATTCAATAAAATAACATTTTTCATCACATCAATAATTTTTTCTTCTTTTTCAACCACATATTTCCCATCATATCACTATTCAAAATCAATTCTTCCTCCAAAATATTCCTACCAAACAAGCTCTTAGTTACTTTTCTCAATATAAAAAGAAAATGATTTACCCCTAAATTATTGAGTCCCTTTTGCTGTTTAGCCAGGTTTGAAATGCATTCTTTAAAACTTTATTTTTTTTTTAAAATTCATTATTTATTTTATATTCGTCTAATAAAATAATTTTACATTTAAATTAAAAAAAACTCTATTTTCAACCATATATTTTCTAAACCCCTGTTTGACAATCATTAAAACAAACTTTTTTTTTTTTCTTAAATTCAATTTTAATTGCACATTCTCACAACAAATTTTTTTAAAAAATCTCTCCCACATTAGAGTTAAGTTGTACTTGTACACGCAAAGATCTTATTTCGAAGTCGTGATTTTTTGAAAATTGGCATGGACGATGAACCCAAAAAAAAACCAAACTACGGTCCGATTATTGGAACATTAACGTTTACCTACCACAAATTGATATTTTCCACGTACATACCACGTTAGAAATTTGTGAATAATCCTATCTACCTACTACAAATTTGTAATTTCGAGGTTCGTAGTTTTTTTTTTGGGCAGTAAGAACCACGTGATATTAATTATCACTTGTTTTTTTACGTGTTTCAGTCCACTGTCTGTCCCTTGCAAATAATATATATATTGACAGCTAAATACGTTCGTTTGCAGTTCAATTTCTGGGGCTGATTATAATGAATTGGACAGGGTTGAATGGTGTTTACGAAAATATATTTTGAATTGAAATTATCGTAAATGTACGAATCGTTAATAAGTAATAACGTGAATTTTGAGTTCAAATATTGTTTCACGGAAATTGATTAGTTCAATTTTAATTATTGCGACTTTAATCGAAACAAGAGTAATAAGATGTATTTGTTTGTGACAAAATTATGAATAAATTAATATACGTATGCAATTATGAGTAAATTAACTAAATTAAATGCCAATTATTCTAAATGTGGATTAATTTGTTCAATAAATAACAAACGTGAAAAATCTTAAAGTCGTGTGGTATTCACGATTATAAGGAGACGAAAAAACCTTTTTTTCTTATTTTTCGATTTCGAAAGAGAGATTATCAGGATTATTAATCCCTTGAAAGAGAGCAATTATTCCTTTGAAAAATCTTTCTCACATTGGAGTAAACAACATCGAATCAGATTTGTTCACGTGACACTGTCTATCACAAACTATTTGTTTATTACGTGTTTCAGTCTACTTTTTGTCCTTTGCAATAAGAACCACTTGATATTAATTATCACCTGTTTTTTCACGTGTGTGTTTCAGTCTTCTTTCTGTCTCTTGCAAACAATATATGTATTGACAAACAATATAATGTATTGACAGACTAAATACTTTCATCTGCAGTTCAATTTCTGGGGTTTATCATAATGAATTGGATAGGTTTGTACGGACTTCTTCTTCTTCTTCTACTGCTAATCTTCAACAGTGGAGCATCACAAGCAATAGTCAAGACTCTTCCGGGTTATTCTGGTACCCTTCCGTTCAAACTTGAAACTGGGTTAGTTCCTTCATTCCTTGTTTTCCTCTACATACATAGTACTAGAACGAGACTTTAACTTCGATTTCATGTTCAAATGATTGATTAGATACATTGGCGTGGGAGAAAATGATGAAGTACAACTATTCTACTATTTCATTGAGTCCGAAAACAATCCTGAGACGGACCCTCTTTTGCTTTGGATGACTGGTGGACCTGGTTGTTCTGGTTTATTTGGCGTCGTTTATGATATTGGTAATCTCTTTCCATATATGTGTGTGTGTGTATGCTAATGATCCTGAAAGAGGCATACAAGTGAGTGAGAAAAATATTGAAGCCCAGTGTTTGTGTTTGTGTTTCGTGGTTTATTGGTTTGTTTGTTTAGTTGGACATATTTGATATCTTAGATTGTGTTTGATACATATTAAAATGAGAGATTGCATTTTTTTGAAGAGATGTGACGAGGAATATGTGATTGAAAAAGGAGGAAAAATTATTGATGTGATTGAAAATATTATTATATTGAAAATGTGTGATTAAAAATGAGTAGAAGTATAAGAATGAAAAAAATAATGTTGCTCAAACGGCGCTTTAACATTGAACAAAAAGAGGAAATTAGTAGAGTACCACATTGAATTAGGCGAGATATGATTAGGGTGGGTAAGACCTTGATTATGATGTCTGTTCTAATAGAGATATTGCTGATAAAACTTAGGGAAAAGCTATTTGTACAAAATAATTTGACAAAAAGGTTGACAAAATGACACGTTTAGAGTAAGGCACATTGGATTAACTTCTTCTTAAAGCTTTTTTAACTATCAGAAATACTTCATAAAATTAGCCAAATGGTCCCAAAAGTAGCTTATGGATTTCAATAACTCATTTTGACTTTTTAAAAGCCGTGCCAACCAGTCCCTTAGTTACATGTCATTTTCTTACTTGTACTAAATTTACTCAAAAGTGATTTTTTTGGCCCTGTTTGAGCCACATTATTTTTTTCATTCTCATTCTTCTACTCATTTTCAACCACACATTCTTCAATAAAATAATATTTTCCATCACATCAATAATTTTTCCTTCTTTTTCAACCACACATTCCCCATCACATCACTTCAAAAAAATGCATTCTCTCATTTTAATGTGTACCAAACGGGCTCTTACAATTGAATTTGCTTGTAAGTGATTTTTTACTTATAAATGTTTTTCTAAGTTATATGTAATTTTCTATGTATAAGCAAATTTTTACCTATAAGCAATCTTTTATTTAAATGTGAACCTTATAGCTATAAATAATTTTATACTTGTAAGGGAGTTTTTTATTCGTACATAATCTTTTTCTTATAAGTGAATTTTCACTTATTAATAAATTTTATATTTATAAGTACAAATATTTATTTAAAGGCTTTTTTTTAGTTATAAGCGATTTTAGTTGGGAACATGAATATTATCATATATGATATTACTATACTTTCACACATTATTGCTGGGATTGGAGGTTGGGAGAAGATGGGAGATTAGCGGTCTGTTTGGTAACAATTAAAATTGAAAATATAGTCGTTATTGAGTCCTACCTGTTTAATAAAAGTCAACAACAGCAGCTAATTTTTCAATTTTAATCCGATTTTAATCTCTACCAAACAGGCTCCTAGACGTCTTGAGCCCATCAATTAGCATGCGCCGATATGCATAGCAATGAGGCGGGTTGGGCAAGGGGATCTCGTTCCCCCTTTTCGATCAAGAAAGAAAATAAAACTAAACATGAAAAGATAAATATGATGTAAAGTTAGTGTTCTATTTCTACGCTAAAATTATAGATAACAAAATCTAAAAATATTTATTGGCAATAAAATAAATAAATAAAGTAGCTAACCAAGTGTTGAAGAACTCATGAAATCCTAAACCCATAAGCAAATTTGGAATATTTTTTAATATGAGGGTTAGATTCAACAACTAGAGAGATCTACAACTTGTAAAGGGTGAATCACCATGTACAAGGTCCAGAAGCAGTGTTGGCAGCATTGCATTAGTTACCAACATTGCACTGTTTGACAGTGTCCAATACATTGCTGTCTAGACAGTGTACAAGGTGAATCACCCTAAACAAATAGACTTACTAACAACTAGAAGTGCGCATCCATGGCCGGCTTCGATGGATACAATTTACGGTGGTTTATGTGAAATTAAGCATTAGGCTAGGTTGGTGGATCGATTTAAGATTTTTGATCTAGGCTTGGCATGGGCTGGCCAAGGTTACACAAGTCTAAAGGTGATATTGAAAAGAGAAAATTTCCATACTCCTACCCATTTTACCTTTGTATAATTTTGTCCTCAACTTACTTGAAAAACATACATTTTTAACTTTGTATTTTTTATGCTTGTAGCCCTTCAAAATTGAATATTATTATTTCGATACCTTGAGTTATACTTCATAGTGTAACTTCTATTATTCTCACACTAACTGATGAGCTTGTGTGCAGGTCCATGTACTTTTGATGTTGACAATTTTGATGGAAGCTTACCATCTATTCTCCTAAATCCATATTCGTGGACCCAGGTAAAAAAGTCTCTCATTCCATGCAATTTGATGTATGTCTTCCATAGCTCTCTAACTTTATAATATTGTTATATTATTTTCAGGTTGCCAATATTATATTCATAGATGCGCCTGTAGGTACTGGGTTTTCATATGCAAACACTTCACAAGGTTACTATCCATCGGACATCAAATCAACAAAAGATATTTACACATTTCTTAGAAAGGTAGGTTGACATTATTAATCATAGGTGTTTTATTCCTAGGTGGAAATTGAGGCTATAGAAATGAAGTACTATGTGGAACTAACTAGTAGTCCTTACACATTCGCACCTATATGCACTCTCTCGCCTTATTTTTAGGTTAGTCAACTAACAATATATTGAGAATAATGTTGTGCAGTGGTTATTGAATCATCCTATGTTTATCAAAAATCACCTATATGTCGCGGGTGAATCATATGGAGGCAAACTTGCTCCCATGGTTTCCATGGAAATACTAAGAGGTAGTATATAATAATAATAATAATAATAAAAGTATTTCAATATTTTCTTGTAACCAACCAGGCTTGATTGAGTTATTCTTCTTGATTGTAATGCAGGAAACAAAGCACGACTTCAACCACGAATGTCCTTTCAAGTATTAATTTGCTCACACACATATACGAATTTCTCCTTCATGCTATAACATATGTATTTCGCATTAATGGTCGAGTATAATTCGAATTGAAACAGGGATACATTATCGGCAATGGACTAACTGATCCCAACATTGATTTTAATGCAAGAATTCCGTTTGCTCATGGCATGTCACTTATATCTAATGAATATTATGAGGTAATCTTTATTATTCAGTTACTTTGATGATAAAAAACAGCATATTGTATCTTGTACTCATGTAATTAATTGACATAATTTCAGTTAGCAAAAACTAGCTGTGATGGAAAATATTATAATCGTGATCCAAATAATTTGCAATGTCTTAATGCCCTTAAACGGATCCAAGAGGTAACATTTCACATCTTATTTTATTTCCAGCATTTATTATGGTTGTAAACGCTAATAAAGTTCCATTTTATCATCAAATATTGCAGTGTCTAAGTCATATAAACCAAGTTCACATTTTGTATCCAAAATGTGATGACAGCACACCAAAACCAGATAATTTTGGATGGAATCAAACATTTCCGATTGACAATTCAGTTGACCTTCTCGTCCTCCCAACAGAAGAAGAAAAGTGTCATGTAACTTAATTACTCCTCTATTTATATATCCGTACAAATTCGATTAAAATTTATTTTTCTTCAAATTAAGTTAATACCTGCTTCTCACTAAAGTTATAACATTTTTATTTTTTTATTTTTTATCTTAGTCATACATCTAAGTTTCTCACAAAAAGTTCCTTTTGTATAGGATATCGATTACACAGTATCTGATTATTGGGCAAATGATCCGATTGTTCAAGAAGCTCTTTATGTTAGAAAGGTATGATAAATAGAAAAAAAAAATATTAAAGGTTTAGAATGTGTTTCCATTATATATGATCAAAATGTTTACAGTAATCTTGTAATTTGATCACCAGGGAATGATAAAAAGGTGGAAAACGTGCGATTATGGAATATCCTATGAAAAGAATGTAGAAAGTGCTCTTGAATATCATAAAAATTTCACCAAGAAAGGATACCATGTTTTGGTATTCAAGTAAGTCATATTAGTTTCTTTCTTAAATAGAAATTGTGACTTAATTTGTTCAAAGTTTAATCTAATCGATCAACGAAATATATTTGTTGGTTTACAACTATGTTGGTATATGTTGTCTAATTGTGCTTCTTTTCTTTTCAGCGGTGATCACGACATGGCTGCACCATATATGGGTCCTTTAAATTGGATTCCCATTCTTAATCTGACTATTGATGACAATTGGAGACCTTGGTTTGTTAATGGACAAGTTGCGGGGTATGTTTCTTGTTCTTGATTATAATATATACATATTGTATAAGATATTCTAAAAAAGTTGCATTGTACTTTACCCCTTGTAGATACACAGAGAAGTACAAGAAGAAAAATTTCTATCTCACATTTGCGACAGTCAAGGTAAAAAGCTTGAATGTGTCATTTCTTACAATGATTTGAAGAAAAATAAGAAATAAAAGTTTTGGTGTGTATTTTTTTGTAGGGCGCAGGGCATGCGTCATCAAGGTTTAAGCCTAAAGAAAGTCTAGCGATGGTAACCCGGTGGCTCTCTAGAAGTTCTTTATAGGCATAGAGAGACACACATGTTTAGAGGGTTCATTTGTGCCCTTAATGCATTAGTCGTTTTGGAAATTACTTCTCTTTTGCATCATAAAAATTGAAGTTCGTGCAAGCTTATTCAGTGCGAGCGAAATAAAGTTGCCACATTATGGCTTCTCTTATATTCGGTATTCTCTTGGTGTGTTTCTAAGATTTTTATTTAGTTTGAAATAGGATTGAAGCACTGTTTTCATGAATTTTAATACACTTTATTTATTTTTAATTTATGTACTTAATATAGTTAAGATAAATTATGCTTTTTTTCAGAAAATTAGTATTTTATTCTAGTTTTTATTATAATCTTATTCTTGATTTGTTGTTCCTAGGTTATTTATAAATTAAAAATATGGACATGGAGAATTTCAAATTCATTTGTTCCAAGTCGTTATTTTACGAAATCAACAATTTGTTGATCAAGAATCAATTCTCGGTATTATTGCACAAATCAAAGAGTCTTGATTGTCAATTATTTGGTTTTCTTGCAAAGAATTAATGTGTATTTGATGGGTATATATTATTGTAATTTTTTGCTAGTGGCTGAATCATTTTAATATTAGAACAAAGCTACGTTCATGATAGAGGTTGGCTGATGTTTCTGAAGCCCCAGTGGATGATGTAGCAGTATGTGAAGAAAATCATTTTTGTTCCTTCCAATCTAGAGGTTGAGAAATATTCGTACTGGCGATAACAGTTGTGATGGCTAATTAGTGCACTTTATGCAGTTATCATGGCTTCTTTACTTGCTTATTTATAATTAATTGAGTGAGAATTTACCTAATTTAGGTGTAAGTATGTTAATTGTAGGTAAATCCACGACTTGAATATATTTGGATGCAATTAGTATTAAAATGTGAAATTTGAGCTAAATTGGAGTTGATTCGAAGTAGAGGATGATTAATAGGGTTGTAAATAATCAATTGGAAGACTTGTGGAAGAAATTGTAAGTGATTCACAAGCTTTAGAAATTTTAGGGACTTCATTACTTAGTCTTGGAACTTGCAAAGCAGATCGATTACGAATAATTGAGAAGTGTTGATGACCACTTTAGAGTGATTTAAAGATGAAGGATCAAATTGCAAATAAGAATGGATGTAGGCAGAACGAAATATAAAATCTAGGGACCAAAATGCACAGAATGAGAGTTAAGTGACCGATGCGTCCCATAGAGGGATTAAGATTGTGATTACAATTAATGAATTTACAAGAAACAACAACGAAAGTATCAAAGAGATTCGATCAGTCCCTATACTTTTATAATTGCACAGTTTGGTCCTGGTTTCCTTTTTTTCCCCCCTCTATCAAACACTTTACAGAGATCATCTAGGGCATGAATTTGACCTAAATCTTGTCCAAATAATATTATGGCTATCAACGATCTTAGAAATAAGCTAGAGAGTGATGTAGGGGCTCAAATACGCCTATTCTACACAATTAAGAGAGCTAAATGAAACAATTAATACAAGACATTTTCTTCACATTTCTACATCAATTTTTGGCTAGTTGTTTGGATGCAAGGTATTGTTCAACCCTATATTTTGATGTTAATAAATTTTATATTTATAAGTGCAAATATTTATTTTGTTATAAGTAATTTTAGTTGCAAATATGAATATTATAATATTTGATATTACTATACGTTCACACATTTGGGTTGGGATCGGAGGTTGGGAGAAGATGGGAGATCACATGTCTTGAGTCCGTCAATTAGTATGTGCGGATATGAATGGCAATGAGGCGTGTTGGGCAAGGGGATCGCGTTCTCCCTTTTCGATCAAGAAAGAAAATAGAACTAAACATGAAAAGATAAATATGATGTCAAGTTAGTGAAAGTAGATAAAAATGAAATAAAAAATAAAGTAGCTAACCAAGTGTTGAAGAACTCACAAAATCCTAAAACCGATAAGCAAATTTGGATTTGTTTTTTTTTTTTTAATATGCGCATTAGATTCAACAACTAGAGAGATCTGCTACTTGTAAAGGGTGAATCACCCTGTACAAGCAGAAGCAATGTTGGCATCCATGCATTGTTGCACCTTTTTGGCAGTGTCCAATGCATCTGGACACTGTACAGGTGAATCACTCTATACAAATATACTTACTAACAACTAGAAGTACGAATCCATGGCAGACTTTGATGGGTACAATTTACGGTGGTTTATGTGCAATTAAGCATTAGGCTAGGTGGCGACCAATTTAAGATTTTGGATCTAGGATTGGCTTTGGATAGCCTAGGTTACGTATGTCTAAAGTTGATATTGAAAAGAGAAAATTTCCATAATCCTAACCATTTTACCTTTGTATCATTTTGTCCTCGACTTACTTGAAAAACATATATTTTTAACTTTGTATCTTTTTATGCTTGTAGCCCTTCAAAATTAAATATTATTATTTCAATACCTTGATTTATACTTCATACTGTAACTTCTATTATTTTCACACTAACTAATGAGCTTGTGTGCAGGTCCATGTACTTTTGATGTTGACAATTTTGATGGAAGCTTCAAGTCATATATGCATATATGTCTTCCATAGCTCTCTAACTTTATAATATTGTTATATCATTTTCAGGTTGTCAATAATATATTCATAGATGCCCATGTAGGTACTAGACTTTCATATGTAAACTCTTGACAAGGTTACTATCCATCGGATAGCAAATCAACAAAAGATATTTGCACATTTCTTAGGAAGATAGGTTGACATTATTAATCATAGGTATTTTATTCCTAGGTGGCAATTGAGGATATAGAATTGAAGTACTATGTGGAACTTACCAGTAGTCCTTACATATTCGCACCTATATGCACTCCCTCACCTTATTTTTGGGTTAGTGAACCAACGATATATAGAAAATAATGTTGTGCAGTAGTTATTGAATCATCATATCTTTATCAAAAATCATCTATATGTTGCAAGTGAATCAAATGGATGCAACCTTGCTCCAATGGTTTCCATGGAAATACTAAGAGGTAGTATATATGGAAAAAAAAAAGTTTTTATTTAAATATTTTCTTATTAACCAACCAACCACGCTTGACTGAGTTTTTATTCTTAATTGTAACGCATGAAACAAAACACGACTTCAACCACAAATGTCCTTTCAAGTATTGATTAGCTCACACAAATATATGAATTTCTTCTTAATGCTATAACATATGTATTTCGTGTTAGTGGTCGAGTACTATTGGAATAGAAAAGAAAGGTATATGCTCAAGAAAAACAACATGACGAGACA
>CAIGRS010153716.1:0-10216 GCA_903798395.1 Fraxinus floribunda | reverse complement strand
TTCTCGGGTTCATTGAACCTGGACGTGTTTTTGTACAATAATGAAATCTGACGTGGCGCATGACCAATTAAGTGAATCAGCGGGTAGCTCATCCTCAAATTCGAGTTATAGCGTTTAAAATTCATTTTCAACTACACATTTTTTAATAAAAAAACATTATACATAAATTCAAAATTTTTCTTTAATTTTTAACCACACATTTTCCATTAATTTTCTATTCTAAAAAATATTCTTTCCTAAAATGAGGCTCAAACAAATATTTTGTTCGGTAAAGATTAAAATCAAATTAAAATTGAAAAACTAACTGTTATTATTAACTTTTATTAGGCAAGTGAGATCCAATAATAGTTATATTTTCAATTTTAATTAGATTTTAAGTACAATCAAACACACCCTTAATTTCTATTAGTATCGATTGCCAGTTTGCCACGAGTTTACTAATTTTAAAAATAGTAAAATCAAATTTTGGGTTTGGACTAAATTAATTATTTATCAAATTTATTTAAAAAAATAAAATAATTTGACTTATTTAAGATAAAAAAAATTTAAAAATTTAGGAAGATTTAGTTCTTATTAGGTTCTTGATGTAGAACCAAAAATCGAACCAAACACATCTATTCTCAATTCAGATACTCATCTGGGTACTAAACTTAAGAAGAATTGCTTAGTTCGGTTTAGAAGTTTTATCCAACCCTAAAAAAAGAAGCAAAATGCAAAGAACATAGTCACAATAAGTCCAACAGTTAAGGCTCTATTTGAGTCCCTTTTTGTGAAAACTAGTTTTGTAATGATGATTGTATTTTTTAAGAATACGTAGTTAAAAGTAGAGATAACAAAAAAATTCTCCCCGTCCCGCCCCGAATGGGGAGAAAAAAATTCGCCCCGACGGGTTGGCGGCACCCTCGCCCCGCCTCGAGAAGTTAAATTAAAAAAAAAAAAATTGATCGCTATTTGTTTAATTTTGAACATTGCTTGTTTTCATTGCTTGGTTTGGATATTAATATAATTATTTTAAGTATTGTTTGTTTTAGATTATAAATTTTGAATTTGTATTTAATTGAAAATTTTTTATTTAAAAAAAAAAGGGGGCAGGAAACGAGCCGCCTCGTCTAAAGCGGGGCGGGGCGACGAGGGGGATTGGCGAGGCGGGGTAGGGGTGCCCCGCCCCGAACCCATCCCATTGTCATAACTAGTTAAAAGGTAGAAAAAGAATTAGTAAAATTTAATTCCTTTTGTCATTTAGCTCCTATTTGATTTTGTTAAAAATCGGATTTTAGTAAATTTAGATACAAATTGTGAATCCCGTTAAATACATAATTAAAATTAATTATTGATTTTGATTTAAATGAAACTCAAACATGCTATTGATTTAGGACTTTGCTGTACAGAGTATACACAACATTTGGGGGGAGATTTTTTTTTTTTTTCAATATTTTATACATGGGGTTCACTACATGTGAGTTGAAATTCAAAAATCTAGTCCAATTCTGATAAAAATGCCCTGTGCTTGAATCATTTTTGATTGATTTATTGTGGGACACAATTTAGCCTTTGTTTGATACCCATTTTTTTGTTATTCTTTTTCTCTATCTTCATTTCAACCACACATTCTATCAATAAAATAATATTACACATAAATTCAAAAATTCTACTTAGTTTTTAACCACATATTCTTCCGTCAATCACTATTCAAAAATCAATTTTTCTCCCAAAACGAGTATCAAACATAGGCTTAAAGAAAATATAAGGCAATAATGCCTCGATGGGACAAATGATGAATTAACTTGAATTTAAAATATAATGATGGGATATTGCATATTGTTGTCACATTTTCGGTCACTCTCATGGAGAAACCTCTACTCTATTTCCAAGTACCTACACCAAATGTAATTGAAATACCTTACCAAAACATTATTAATTATTAAATCCAAGAAGTTTAATGGTAATTTCACCACACGTTAGATGTAATGATCATGAAATAGCACATTCGTTGACGGTTCCCATCTCCATTGACCCTTTTCATGGGCTATTCTCAAGAAGCCATTTTTAAAGAAGCCTCCTACAAATTGAAGAATATGTTGGGGATGTATAAATTTTGATAGTTTTGAGTCATGTTCAAATCATTCTTATGTAGAATAAGTTTTCTACAATGGTGACATTTTCCGGACGGTGATGATGGAAGAGAGAGAGGGAAATGGAGAAGGTGAAGAACTTGAGCACGAGCGAAAAGGAAGGAGTTGGTTGGCATAACCAAGGCAATTGGAGGAGGTCGTGCGGAATCTAGGAAAAATTGGGTGGTGACGAAAAATTTTGATGGAGCGGTGATTGGTTCGTCAATCGTCGATGGCAATTGGGGTTTGGAGTCGTGACGAAAACTATTGGCGATACATGATTAAGAAGCATTCATGATCCTCACTATTGTTGCCTTACTAAGTTACTATTCGATTTATAGTCTTCTTCCACTCTTCAGCAATATGTGGTGGTGCAAGGTAGTGTGGATAAAAGGAATTGATGGGGGTAGTTGGAAATTGGAATAATACAATATATCATCACGGTTGAGCACTATTGATAATAAATAACATTACTCGGGTGAGTTGTGTTCATTTTTTCCCTTGTTTAATTTTAGCATATTCGTTGTTTTTTTTTTTCTTTTTGTTTTTTGTTTTTCATTTTTTCAATATTTAGTCCATGTTTGATTTAAATTAAAAAAATCTTTTATTTCTCATACTCATTTTCAAACGCATTTACACAATAAAATACTTTGCACTAGAATTCGAAACTTTTTCTACTTTTAATCATACATTTCCAAAAAAATCACAATTCGAAATATCATTTTTTTTCTTCCAAAAATTCTCTTTATAATGACCATTAAACGGTTGCTTAATTGATAATAGGGGCATGGTATTTCTTTTAAAGAAACATTAACATTTTAATCGTAAAATAGTTTCGGCGATACACAAATTTAAATTTACAGAGTTAAATAGAATCAAAGTTGAGAATCATATCCGCGTTACCTAAATGCCGTTATAGTAAAATAAAATTTTAATTTTTTCTTCAAAGATGCAATTTTTAGGATTTGTTTGGGCCAAATTTTAATCTGATTTTAATATAAGTAAAAGTCAAACAATTAATATCAACCACATCTTTCATGGGTCCCACATTTTTTCAATCACACATTTCAAAAACTTCTATCACAATCAACTAAAAATTTGATTTTAATCTACTCCAAACACCCTCTAGAACTCCATTTGCACATAGCNAATTAATATCAACCACATCTTTCATGGGTCCCACATTTTTTCAACTACACATTTCAAAAATTTCTATCACATTCCATTTAAAATCTGATTTTAATCTATACCAAATACCCTCTTAATCTCTTTCACCTCGTTGGACATGCCTCTCAAAATGCCACCATGGTACCAAGTCTATTTCTTTTCCACGAAACATCTGCATCAATTACGAGCGGAATCGAAAGTGGACACCTTTCTAATTTGCTAACCACAACTTTTTGGAGCACCAAATGTGAAGCTGCCATCAATTAAAAAAGTGAAAAAAAAAAAAAAAAGTTTAATGTTAAATATTTATTGTTTTTCCCCATCTTTTATTTTCACTAACTTTTTTCTAAATTATTATATTATTTTTCCCATTAAATATTGAAATACTTTGAATGCATTAATTTATAAAAAGTGGGTCTGACTCTCCAAAATTAAAACATAATTTTAAGAGTTACTTTTTAAAATAGAGAGAATTTTATGTTTATAAAGTTTCTTCATTCTTGAATATGCTCTAAGAAAATATAAGTTCCACTTTATCCTACACAAGTATGAGAACAAAGTTCAATATGGTTGCTAGAATCCTTCTAATGCATCTAAAACTATGGTTTGTGGACAATGGAATTTTTGTTGGTAAGAAATATCAGGTTTTGATGGGGGAATATGAGGTGCTTGCGAGAAGACCCTTTTTTCGAAAAAAATAAGCACGTGTTTAGTATTTATTGAAATTCTCATTCTCATTTTTCTGCTTATTTTTAACCACACGTTTTTCAATAAAATAATATGTTTGATCACATCGATAACTTTTCCTTTTTTTTTCAACCACATATTTTCTATCAATCTACTATTCCAGATTACATTATTCTAAAATAATGTGGATCAAACACAAAATAAAAATTGTCAGTTGTATTTAAATTATTTTAGTTGCGATCTATTTGTAATTTTTAAAAAGATTTGGGATTCACGATAATTTTCTCTTATTTTTTATTTATTGGATTTTTTTCCTTAAAAGGAAATGACAAATACCATTTTACTCTAATTAAGAGAGAAATTGGATGAAAGGACGAGTTAAGCAATTGAGTCAAAGTTTAAATGTCTCCTACCAAAAAAATAAAAAATAAAAATCGTGCAAATTTCTAAAAAATAATTAGTTTTTTTACGTTTGGTTAAGTAAATTTTATTTTGATTATATTGCACTATTAGTATGTGATTGATTAGCTTTATTTCCATAAAAATGTCATTTTTCACCTAAACTCCTACTTTGAGGTGTTTAATTGTCAATTTTTTTCACGGAAAATATTTTCCAATTTTTAATCATATAATCATATTTTTCTCAAAAACAATTAAAACATTTTCCTTAGGAATGGGTGATTTTTATTTTTTTCAAACAACTCGCTCTCTCCATTTAACTCCCATCTACCTACCAGTAAAAAATGAACAAGTGTAATATTTTTTAAGTTGAAAACTAAATTAATTAAACACATTTAATTAATTATTTTCATACAAATAAATTCTAGATAATTGAGTTGCATAAAATTTATTTATGTTATTTAAATTCTATACTTGCAATCAAACGCGAGAAATGTGAAGATTTTTTTATTTCACAAAATTGTTATTTAAGCAAAATAATATTCCACTACAGCTGTTGATTAAACAGTTACGGAATTACGTGAAACTCCGTCACTGTAGCTAACCCTCACGTTACGCTCTATAAATGTAGGAACATTTCTCTAGCTCAATCGCTGCTTCCCTAATCAGTGATCACGGTCTCTACCTCTGGTACGCTCTCTCTCGCTCCTTCCTTTACTCGATTTCGTCGCGTTATTCTTTTTCTTTGATACTATTTGGGTCCCTAGTTTGTGGTTCTCTGTTCTGATTTTTCTTATAATTATTTGTATGCTGGATTCTATAAAGTAATTTAATTTTTCTGATAAACATTTTGATGACAGCTCTAAATTTGGATTTATAACCTAAAACTTTTGTTTGAAGATAGGAATGGGTGATAGCGTAGTGGAATCTAAAAGTTTTTTATTTTTTTGAGTAAAGGAATTGATTATTTCCTTTGCTTTTTCTTCCTTTTTTATTTTTATCTTTTTATTTTTTGTATGCTATTCTAGAACCATGGGATTCTCATGTGAATATACAAGCCAAAATAAAGAAAATAGTATCAAGTTAAGGAAAAGAAATGGTAAATTAAGTCTACTATTTACTTTCTTGGTTTTATCCAAAATTTTATATTCTAAAGTTTTAATTTTAAGGAGGGAGAAGAAGTGAGGTGAACAAGATTTGCTTTTGTATTTTGTTTTTTTAAAATAATCTCATTACTGAAATATATGTATACCGTTTCTTTTTTAAAACTATAATTATGGTGGATTATTCAAGTTTTGTAGTGTTCTATTTTCACTACTGCAATATTTACAGAAAAGAGGTTCAATATTAGAATGCAAGAATGTTAATCTTAGTTATAACTGATATCGATTTGTGTATATCTACCTCAAAAGTAACAAGAAGAATTTATTTCAGCGAACACAACAATGTCTGATGCTGCACCACCAGTTGTTCCAAGTGATGAGTTGCTGGAATGGCCAAAGAAGGATAAGCACCGATTCTTGCATGCTGTATATCGAGTGGGCGACCTCGATCGCACCATCAAGTTCGAATCCTCCTTAAGAGAGATATTACTCATTTTGTTTGCCCTAAAATCTGACATCCTCAAATTTCTTGAGTTCAAGTTACTAACTTTTGCTTTTATGTCTTAGGTTTTACACTGAATGTTTTGGGATGAAGCTATTGAGGAAGAGGGACATTCCAGAAGAAAAATATTCAAATGCTTTTCTTGGGTTTGGTCCCGAAGACTCTCACTTTGCAGTGGAACTGACATACAGTATGTTGAGGCTCTTCAATTTCGATTTCTACATTATTAATCGCTATTTGACTTTCGAAGTTCTCGATTTGCATGGTTGTTTGATTGTGGGTTCATTATTTATCACCTCAATTGCATGGTTCTGCATTGGCACTTCTTAGAGTGGTCATGATATACTCCTCATCTCCCCTCCCTGTTCTCTCAAAAATGTGCACACAGAGCTGTACAACACACTTACTCATCCAATCATCAGAATTCATAGTTTCCCATCCAAGTAAAGGAGGATATCCAATAAATGGCATTCATGATTTATATTTCAGAGGAATGGACA
Organism: Fraxinus floribunda; assembly: GCA_903798395.1. Taxonomy (NCBI): domain Eukaryota; kingdom Viridiplantae; phylum Streptophyta; class Magnoliopsida; order Lamiales; family Oleaceae; genus Fraxinus; species Fraxinus floribunda. The sequence goes on along the minus strand of CAIGRS010153716.1, from coordinate 3,747 downwards.
ACTCTACAAATGGAAAATGTATTGATTCAGAGCTTGTTTGGAGAGATTTTTCCAAGTGAAAAATGATTTTTCTTTTTTTTATGGAGAATGTGGTTATAAAAAATAAGGCAAAGTTATGGGTCCCATGGAATGTATGGTTAAAAATGATTTTGGGGAAAAATGATTTTCAAAATTTTTTTCCAGCACAAGCACTCGACAAACTGGAAACAATCTAAAGAATTATTTCTTTAATATTGATAAATCATAATTCTTGGTTGATTCTCTCTGATACTATTCCCAGACTATGGAGTTGATAAATATGACATTGGAACTGGATTTGGTCATTTCGCAATCGCAACTCAAGATGTAAGGGTTTATCTTGTTTGCTTTTTCTTTGTACCGACAGTGCAAGTGCTTATCTATAGGCCATATTATGGTGCCTTCTGTAATTTAGTTTGTCTTGGCATTTTCTGTTTCTATTGGTTAGGTTTATAAACTGGTTGAAGATATAAAGTCCAAGGGCGGAATTGTCACTCGAGAGCCGGGTCCAGTTAAAGGTGGATCATCTGTGATTGCATTTGTTAAGGATCCTGATGGCTACCTTTTTGAACTTATTCAACGCGGTCCAACTCCTGAACCACTCTGTCAAGTTATGCTTCGTGTGGGTGACCTTGAACGTTCTATCAAATTTTATGAGAAGGTGAACCATTTTTCCTTTTTAATTTGTGTAAGTTTGGTTTAGGTTTTGAAGCTACCTCTTCAATTGGTCTATTTCTGGAGGTCTTATCTCCTATGATGCACCAACACGGACACGTGTGTCCGACACGACACGTGTTGGATACGCCGACACACTATTTTTCAAAAAAAGTGCTAACACAACACGTCGTCAACTCATTGATTAAATTCTTTAAAATTCTAATTTTATAGTATAAATTTAGTTTTATACTTGTTACTAATTCTTCTTGTTGAAATATTAGTACGTATTTGTTATTTACTAATAATTTTGAATTAAAAATATATAATATTTTAAATAAAAAACAAAAAATATCATAGTAAAGTGTTTGAAAAGTTCGATACGCGGACACGTTAATCTAGTTGAAGTGTATGTGCTACAGAGCTTATCTCTGCTCTTCATGTGAGTCCATGTGCATAAATAAATTAAACGTCTGTTATGTGCATCTCCAAGAATACGTCTATCAGCCATTTTGGAGGTAAGACGGAAAAGTTGAAGTTTGTGGAATATTAGGGGCTGTTTTCTTTATATTTCAGTTTTGTATTTTGAGTTTTGAATTTATTTTGGGTTTTGTGTTTTGAGTGTCCATTTTGAGATTGTTGAAAACGTGTTCTTTTGGACATTTTGAAAAATTGTTTTGAAAACACCCAAAACACGTTTTGAAAATTTTGGCTTGATCATAACTGAAAACACCCAAAATGTTGTCGTTTTAGGTTTTCTTTGTAGATTTTTAACTTGTTTTCAAAAATGCATTTTTACTATTTTGGAAAATTGAAAATAGAAAACAGCTTGATTGGTAAAGAGAACAGACCCTTAGTTTTTTGACTACCAGAAGAATGAATGAAATAAGAAAGTTCCATTTTTATACTTCAAAAATAATGGTATCAACATTCTCTCTTCTGTAGTCTTTGACTCTTTGACTTCCATATAGATGCTGCAGTGTAATATTAGTGTGCAATCTGGAGCCATTGGCTGCCCACACACATGCCTAGCCCTTATCTGAATATTTATCACTCTTTATTCACACAGGCATTGGGGATGAAACTCTTGAAGAAAACTGACAGACCAGAACAAAAGGTATCACCAATGCAACCCAGTTCTCCTTTGGACTTCAACCTTCTATTTTCCTTGGGAATTTGCTAATGCAGTGACAACAAATGTTGTTGTACTGCGCAGTACACCATAGCGATGATGGGATATGCTGATGAATACGAGACAATTGTCCTTGAGTTGACATACAATTACGGCGTGACTGAATATACCAAAGGAAATGCCTATGCACAGGTTTGTTATATGCTTGTGAAAATTCTTCATTTTGTTGTCATTCATCTTTGGCCTCATGGTGGATGTAATAATATTTCTAGGTTGCAATCAGCACTGAGGATGTATATAAAAGTGCCGAGGTTGTGAATCTTGTAACCCAAGAGCTCGGAGGAAAGATAACTCGGCAACCAGGACCACTTCCTGGACTCAACACTAAGATCACTTCTTTCCTAGATCCAGATGGGTGGAAAACAGTAAGTTCTCAGTAATATTATTGCGTTCTCTCTTTAGAGTTTCGCTTTTCCACTGCAATTAGTAGTATTTTAATACCTTTCCTCCCCCTTCACGTTTGCTCAGAGTTGAGATTATGTGCTTCAGTTTTTGTAGGCTATATATGAAATGAGACAAAATTGATCCTTACTGGTTGCACTGTGACTTGTTCTGAACATTGGTTAGCCCATAGTGTGATAGCTTCATCTTGATGTAAGCTCATTTCACCATTTCTGTTGTATTTAGGTTCTGGTGGATCACGCAGATTTTCTGAAGGAATTGGAGATTTAAGAGTAATGAGCAAGTGCTCGAGATGGTGTCGTGATGAAGGGGTTAATATTTCAGCTATGGTAAATAAATAGCCCCGGGGCTGTAGTATTTGTCAGTATTGAGTTTTAATCCAAGTCAGAATGCAGTATTAACTATGTTTTGAGTACTCAGCTAGCTTTTCTCTGATGTATTTTACTGCATTATCGTATAAATACTTTCAAACTTTTCTGTGAGATCTAATCAAGTCAGAATTAACTGTGTTTTTGTTCACGTTTTCAGATTTTTTTTTTTGTCATATAACTGTCAGAAGTTTCACATTACATCGTACAAGCCTCCGGCCCTCCAAAAGGGTTCTTGAGGAATTCATTATGAAAATTAAATCTTAACTTGGTAAATGAATAAACTTCAACGGTCATATTTACAAGTTTCTGTAGAATGAAGAGTTACATGAATATAACCCTTGCGAGGTTGTAACATGAATATAAATAAAATGGTTAATACGGGCCAATTTGGTAATTTTCATTTGTACAGACAAAAAAAAAAAAAATCACAGAAGTGTTACATCCTCTCACATGAGGGTGGGTCCTGCACAATAAAAAAGTAAAAAAAAAATTACCCATCCACCTTCCTTGTGAGTATCTGTAAGGCATCTATATACATGTAGCCTTGTTCGGCGAATTTATACACAAAATTATAGAAGTCTTACATCATCTCACATGAAGGTGGGTCCCACACAATAAAAAAGTAAAAAAAAAAAAAATTACCCACCTTTCTCCCTTCTAAGTATGTGTAAGGCATCTGTATATGTACATGTAGCCTTGTTCGGCCAATTTATACACCTTGTCTGGGACTTGTACAATTTAGCTACTTTATGCTACACTTACCTAATTATTTACCAAGGGGCACATGCGCCCCTCCAATGGGCGGACACCACTTGTCAATTATGTAACCCCTTAGGTGACTAATTATGTACAAATAGATTTTTCCCTTAGCACATAAATTGTTTACACTTTTATTGACAGATGATGAGATAACATGCATTTTGATCCTTACAATCGAAGTACCTGCAATTGAGATTTAATCACTTCTACGCATTTGGTAACATGCATGTTGATTTATGTTGACTTGCAACAAATATATATATATATATATATATATATATATATATATATATACACACTAGGTTTAAACAACGTGCAATACACGTTTTCTTAGATTATATATATTTTTTT
>CAIGRS010153657.1:0-14793 GCA_903798395.1 Fraxinus floribunda | reverse complement strand
TGTGGGTTTTGAGGATCTCCGTGAACTCATTTTGAAATCTTGAGAAAAGAATTAACCAACAATGTTTCATGAATTAATTCAATTTGATGGTGTATTGTTTGGAGTGAATTGGGGCCATTTTTATGTCGCCTGGACCTGGGCAGACAGTTCGTGGTGGTGTGCGACCATGACGGTGACCGGAGGAAAGATTTTCGACAGGTTGCAGAATTTCGATTTGCTGGTTTTGATGCATGGTTTTGGGCGTATAAGTGGATGAAATGGGGAGTTCTTTGGTGGAAATTGTAGAGGATGTTGAGGAGATTAAGTTGGTAGTGATAATCGGCGATTTTGGTGGCCGGAATGAATGAAAATTGGGTCCATAACCAGTGGCTAGAAGCTCGCGATGATTTTTTTTTTTTTGGTTCTTTTTAATATTTTTATAAGTTTTGGGCTCATTTGCATCTTTAGAAAAGTCTAGGAGTAAGATTGCAATTTATTCTTTATTTTTCTTTTCTTTTCTTTTTTTTTATAATTTAAATTGGAGGGTAAAATGGACAAAAAATGGAGAAAATGACGTTCTACGCTAAAAATGTGAAAGACAGGGTCATTATTTTGGTTCTTTTTAATATTTTTATAAGTTTTGGGCTCATTTGCATCTTTAGAAAAGTCTAGGAGTAAGATTGCAATTTATTCTTTATTTTTCTTTTCTTTTCTTTTTTTTTTTAATTTAAATTGAAGGGTAAAATGGTCAAAAATTGGGGAAAATGACGTTCTGCGCCAAAAATGTGAAAGGTATGAACGTTCTACGTAAAAAAAAGAAAGGTATTGACATTTTGCACAAAATCCGTCAAAGGTAGGGACGATTTACACCAATTACCCTAAATGGATCATATAAAAAAATGCTGAAAATAATTTTGTAGAATAAAAAATGAGGAAAATAGAGTGAGCAAAAGTAATTTGCAAAAATCAATAAAAATCATATTAACAAATCGAACGATATAAAAAGGAAATTGAGATGGATAAGTAATGTTGAGTAAAAGTAAGGGAGCAATTAGTAACTTTTTATTTTTGAATGAACGAGCAGAAACCAAGGGTAAACATTAATGGTTTCTCATTTAATTAACTTTCAAAACTTTACGCTTTTTATTATCATGTAGGATTTTCATCTGTCACACCGTTTTTTGACCACGTGGATAAAAAAAATTAAGATGGATGATGGATGAGTAACCTTATGTAAAAGTGAGTGAACAACTAGTATCCAATTTTTTTTTAATAAGCAAGCAAATAATTATAGTGTTTGGTTAGCTTTATTTTCCATGAAAAATGTTATTTTTCCACCCAAATTTCTAGTTTTAGGGTGTTTGATTGACAATTTTTTTTCGAACTTTAGATCCCTGTTTGATATACATTAAATTTTCATTTTCATTTTTCTACACTACACATTTTTCAATAAATTAATATTTTCAATCACATCAATAATTTTTCCTTCTTTTTAACTACAAATTCTCCATCAATCTACTATTCCAAAATACATTCTTTCAAAATAATGTGGCTCAAACGCATGTGACCATATTTTTTCTCAAAAATAAGGAAAACATTTTCTTTGGGTTATTTTTTGTGTAATTCACACTCTCTTTCTCTATCCCATTTTTCTCATCTACCTACCAATAAAAATGGATAAGTATAATATTTTGTAGATTAAAAATTAAATCAATCTAACAAATTTAGGACGTGTTCGGTAGAGATTAAAATCGAAAAATTAGCCGTTATTGTCGACTTTTATTAGACGAGTGAGACCCAATAACGGTTATATTTTTAATTTTAATTGAATTTTGAGTTATACCGCACACGTCCTTAATTAATAATTTTCATATAAATAATTTTCTTTCCATGTAAATTACATATTTGCAATCAAATACAACCTTAAAAGATCAATCATTTAATTATCTCATCATTGAACTTTTTTTTTACTTGCTGGACAACCGAAAAGTTCTGCCACCTTGAAAAAAATGCATGCGTCTTTGCTTTTAACCGCTTTTTGGGCAAAGGTAAAAACCAACATTTTACCCTCATTTCACGTTCACTTTGTACGAAATTTTTCCCAAAAGCGATATCTCAATTGAACTCTTTGAGAAAACCCTAATTGTGGATAGATTGTGAACAACAAAGGTGACCCACAAGCCCCAATTATGGAAGACAATACCATCATTGAAGTTACAAGGACCACGTGGAGGTAACTTTTTTATGTTTTTCGATGGAATCCCGAATCTGCAATGTTTGTATTTGGGCTTAATTAATTGTTGTTTTTGTGTTTTCTAAATGATTATGAACTTCTATTTTGGATTATTCGTTTAGTTTATTTTAAATTAAAGAAGTTAGTCAAAAAGCCCTAACCCTAGTTTTTTCACTGCAGTCGAGGATGAAGAACTGGTACTGAATGCCAATTGAGTGATTTTCAAATGATAACGTGAACATCGATGATTATGACAAGAATGCACCAAAACGAGTTGCGGTGGGATTAAATGCAGACCCTACATTTGTACATGATACAATTAGTGAAGAGTCAGAATCAGATTACGTATGTTATCCATCTTCTAAGGAATTCAATGGCATTGAGCAATTTGGACGAGCTGTTAGGAGTCATGAGGTTGTAAGTAGGTGCGATTTTAGGTTTAAGGTGAATGATGAGTAGAGAGTTCATGTAGCGCACAAATTGGTTTGTAAATGGAAGATTTGAGCTTCATGTAATAAGAGGAAGGGTTAGGCGCAAATAAAAACAACACTCAAGAGACTCAAAAGATAGGCATTGTAAAACCAAGCATATTGCTGAGAAGTATTTAGAGATTTTCAATGCTTAAAGAATGTGAAAGATGATCTAAAGTTAACAATCAATAGAATGACTGGATGGAGGGCTAGGAGATATGCTAGGATATTGATAGAGGAAACTGATGAGCATCAGTTTGGTTTGCTTAGGTCCTTTGCTGCTGAAATTTTGAGAACTAATTCGAGATCCCTATCTACGGTCCCCATGCATGATTCAAAGTTTCAAGGGATTTATATGTATGTTTAGAAGCTTGCTAGAGAGGTTCCTTGGGAGGTTGTAGGCAGCTTATAGGCATAGATGAGTGTTTTTCGAAAGGGAGTTTTGAAGAATAGATTCTTGTGGTGGTGGCATTAGATGCCAAAGATTGTATTTATCCAGTAACATATGATGTTGTAGTGAGAGAAGAATGCTATTACTCGGGGATGGTTTATTAGACATTTGGGTGAAGATTAAGGATTTAATAGCAATGAATGGACTTTATGAATGATAGGCAGAAGGGGTTATAGAAGGTGATAGAGGACATGTATCCTGTAGCTGAATATAGGTAATTTTATGGTAGGCACATGCATGCCAATTTCTTTAGAGTTGATTTTAAACACTGAAGGATTATTTATGGAGGGCTACAAAGTCAACAACTGTGGCTGATTGGAAGTTCTAGATAGATGAGATTGAGAAGGCGAACAAAAATGCATGATTGGTTAATAAAAAGGCATCAAAGTGAATGGAACAAGTGTTACTTTCTGACTAAAGTGAAGAGTGATATACTTCTAGAAGTATTCAACAATGTAATGTTGGACACAAAGAAATCCATTCTGACATTGTTGATTGATAGACACATCAGCTTCATGAAAGATGATACAAGCTAAGAGGGATAAGATGAGAAGAACCACAAGACCTTTGTGTCCTAAGATTCAGCATAAATTGGTAAAGAGATTGAAATAGCTCAAGGGTGTGAGGTGGATTGGTTGGGGCCCACAGTTATTTGTGAAATCTTCTAGTGGAGAATTTATTGTTGATATACATACCAGGACATGTGCATCACCTGGAATTGGTTTGACCAAGGTTGCACAATACACCAAGATCGGTCCTTCACTTTCTGAGCCAGGCTTTAAGGAGGGAGAAAGGCAAGTCAGTGCGAAGTTCTATACAAATCCAAAGTGAAAGTATGCCACTTGAAACCATGGTGGAATATTTACACGAGATAGAGGCCCAAGAAAATACAAGGAAGGGGGCTGCTAAGGCAAAGAACAAAAGGGCAGTCACAGGGTCAGTTTCATTTGCACCTACAAGGACAAGAATGTAGCAACTCAATTGAACAAGAATTGTGTTTTGTTGGAAAACTTTTGAAGTCCTGACATAAGTTAAAACTTTTGATTTGGTTGTAATCCATTGGTTAAAATACTCAGGTTCTTGTTTTTTGTGATTGTAAAGACAAAAATACATTGTATATGCTTGTGTTGGTTAAAACTTTGGATGGATGATTTTTCTTTTTGAAGTTTGATTCCCAATAGTGCAGTATCGATTATTCAATGATTTGGTGTTCTGCTTATCTGATTTTTGTTTTGTCATGATGTAGAACAGGTTTAATTAAATTGTGGGATTAAAATGTTGCTTATCTGGTTTTCGTATCTGGTGTGTTTGCATTTCAGTATAATGAAAATATTGAAAATGATACGATGTTATCTTTAAAAGTCCTCGTTTTATTTTGCTAAATATCATATTTTTAATAAATTTTGATAAAAGTTGAAAAAATGTGGGATTGAAAAGTTGATAAAAATTGTACTTGTGGGTCCATGAAAGGTATGGTTAGATAAACCAAACAAATGCTAAAATTCATCACAATTGACTAGACTCATTGAATAGTCAAATTAATCCTCAAAATTTGTAGGATTTTGGTACGTGTACATAGCAAAATTCATTGGGGATGCCATTTGTCCATTATGGACACCCTTTGTGCATTGCTATGTGTACGTAGCAAAACCCAAATTTGTATACCTAATGTCTAAAATGCACTTGCAAGTTGCATATTTGGACATGCACATGAGATGGATACAAGAAGTTCCCTTCCTCTGCAAAGGACAATTTGGACAGCAACCAAAGTTGGTTAAATAAATCAGTGAGTCGTCTTCTTATTCTTAACAAAAGGTCCACGGGACTACAGCCCAAATTTTAAGCCCTTTTGTTGCATTACAGAGTATGGCCTCATTAGCTTCAGAAGCAAATTTTAAGCCGAGGTGAGCACATTTGGCTAAGCTTATAAGCATGTGCTTTTAAGCTAATTAACTTACGCTTACTGCCAATATAAAACAGCAAATATGACACTTAAAAGTTTACCCAAACACGCTTGGATAAAAAGAAACTGGTCAACATAATCATCTAATACACAAGAAACAAGTATTATAAATAACTTATTTCATTGATAAATTAGAAAGTTACACAACATTTTTAGTATTTATACAAAAAGGATCTTTAAATAGCTAAGACCTAATAGCCAGCAAGTAGCTGGTCTTGAATAAGTTACTAGAAATTATAAAGGTCCGAGTCCGCTAAAATATGCAAAAAAACACCGCTTACAAATTAACTAGCCCACATCATTCTCTCCTTCACACCTTCATTTTGTGAAGCGGTGCCATCAGAACTGAATTGAACTGGACAATGCTACAAGTTTGCAAGATGAATGAATAAAGAATGAAAGTGCGTCCCCCGGTGTCTGGCAATGTATCAGTTGATGTACTGAGCATTTTCCCAACATCAGTAACCATGAGAGAATATAATGAAGACTGGAGGATTCTAGGATTGGTATGAGAGCATCTTAGAGATGCAAAATGTCAGTTGTCGCTATTGCATCTGGTCATCGACTAGGAGAATTGATTGTGCTAGAAAAGTGATTGAATGGGTTCTGGAGAACTGAGAGTTGACACACACTTGAACTGTCATGGAGAGCATAATTTCATTAGAAGATGTTATGATCATCATTAAGAGAGCATGCTTGGTACACGTCATTGGACATTATAACAAATAAAGTTTGTACACATCATTGATCATTATAACAAATAAGATTTTTGACTTTTTTGTTGCTTAGTGTATTGCTATTAAGGTGCAAACGTCAAAGGAGTGGGATGTCGTGAAAGGTACCTTAGATTGTTTATATTTTTCACGTATTGCAGGCAACTTGCATCCATGAGTGTTTAGCTGCAAGTCTTGCAATGCTAGAACTGTAGTTTTCATCTCCGATGCCTTGTAGTTGGTGTAATGCTCCAGAGTTGAATTCTGCAAAAAGTACACGATCATTTTGGGTTTGAATGCTATCAGAAAGGAAGATCAACAGTAAAAAGATGCAAACCCATGGATGGTCTGTTTGATCTAGTGTCCATCTGGCTAGAAATACAGCAGATGCAGCAACAAGGGATGGAAGAAACTCTAGGAGACTGTACTCGGTTAGAGTTAACTCTGCTAAATAATTTGCCAAGAATTCCAGTTCAACAGATGGAACCTGAAAATGGGGGGAAATTATTTAGTCATAATGGATTCTTCCTTGTACGAAAACCGAAAGAACTGTATAACGTCTTGTCTACCTCATATGAAACCTGTGCTGCTTGAATGAATCTCCTACGAAACAGATTTAGAAAGTGCAAAAATAAGAGATACTGAACTTGACAAGATTGCATTTCATCGAAAATAAGGGACACACATTTTGTAGATATGGCAAGTACCTAAGGAACTTCTTTGTTGTGGGAACAGATAATTGAAAACCCAATAAGTTCAAAACACGACTTTCCATTTTCACTACCTGCCATGTAACCAAAAGTGAGTTCTACGTTTGTAAATAAAGAATTTTCCTAATGGGGAGAGCACAAGTTAATTTAGGGCCAAATGCATGAATACTTTTGGAGATATGGGTTTATTGAGATTTATATCAAGGAAAATGCAGCTATACAAACAATGAACCAACTGAAACATAAAATATATCAGCCTATAACATGAACACTGTCCTTGACCTACAGTAACTCAATAGGAGAAATAACCTTGCAAAAGAGACAAGGACGTACCTCTTCTTTTGTGTAGGTATTATCTGTGATAAAGCAAAACTCTTCCACACGAGGTGCGCAGATTTCTTCATATTTTCTTCAAATCGAAATTCAGAAAGATATAAGCAAGAAAATAAGCATGTAAACTTCTTGTAAATAGAGGAAACTTACGAAGCAATTAGCATGCAAGTTACACCAAGCAGTTGCAATTTTTGCTTCTCAATATAGTTTTCAGACAGGAACCGATCGAGAAGATTTACAGTAAGGTACAGTGTGTCTGGAACCAGCCTATACTCTTCAGAAACCTGAAATAGAGGAGACATGCACACAACGCAATACAACAACTAAGAAATCCAGTTTTTCTTAAAGGATTAAGATTATTGGATATCACATTTGAAACTTTTTATTTGTAGTATAAAATAAAAATTGAAGATAACAGTGCACTGCTCAGAGGAGGTCGAAGGGTACAATTGAAGAGTGCAACCAACAACGGCTAGTTTTACTATTTTTACAAGTGAGAAGCATGATTTCTTGAGAACAAGAGGAAAAACTTGCTATTTCAAAGTAATAAAGACTATTGATACTAGTTACTCCATACCCAAGAAAAAAGGAACAAGAATTCCTAACAGGTCCTAGGTATCTTTGTAAGAATGATGGTTGTTTCCACGAGGAAAGGACAATATAATATCATGCGTCCAAATCTGACTGTATGCACTAACCTCCACAAGCCAATCAATCAGTATCCCTCGCATGCCCGGGTTGACGTCTCTCTGCAGCTTTTCCATATAATTGCAAGAAGGCCTTCGGTCAAACTGAGAGAGAAGAAAATTCGCCTGAGTTAACATGAAACGGAAAGCATCTGTAGAAAACAGAAGTTTATTTGATTGATCTAGAGAAACGATTAAGATTTTGACTCCTTTCAGTATGAAAATAATCCGTACTGAACTGAATTTGATAGCATGACACTGAGTTTGGAAATGACAAAAGCAAAAGTTCCCAACAATTTAGAGATTATTATGTAGCGAGGTGCTAAGTGCTGAGCGGACAAATTTAGGAATTAGAAATACGACAGAAAGAAAGAACGTATAATAACAGGTACACAGCCTTACAAACCTCCGTTGCATGCAAATTTCTATATATATCAGGGGCATACATGCTGCACATCAGTGGATCCTTGTGTTTTGAATCTATATCCGTAAAGCCCGCATTATCCAAGTTTTCTTGTTCAGTCCAGAAAGTGGTTTCTCCTGGATGATACAATTACAAAGAAAATGATACACCCAAAAGAAAACAATTAGCAACAGAGAACATGAAATCCAAGATATCTAAGATAATTCTTAAGCACATTGATAGAAAGGACTACAGAACAATCCAGGATGCAATGTGCATTTTGACTTTCAACACTAGTCCCGTCAGACAGACTTGTGTGATGTATGACAAAAGACCGAACTAGAAGGTTGATCAAAAGTATGAATCGAGGAAGGATTAGTTACCAAGTATTCTCAATTCATAAATGCATCGCACACATTTGAATGAAATACACGTGAACACATAAACGAGGATATAAGAGAAAGATAAGGTCCATTGGATGTGTCAACTGATTTAGAATAATATTAACACTACAGGATTTCATGAAATGAACGAATTTGATCTAATTATCTATTTTATTTGGAAGTTAAGTGTATATATATCATCTTTCTTAGGAGACTCTTGTTCTTGATAATTAGAGTAACTACCAGATAAGCTTGAAGAGACTTATGTAAGTAGATGATTTTTACACCTCTCCCAAGCATATTGCTGAAGGAGCAATTAACATTTAGAGTTTGAATAATCACAACTTGTAGGGAGCCTTATAATTTCATTCCGTTATTAGCAGCAATGCAGGCATTAGGTGTCACTCATTTATTCATCATTTTTGCTCACAAACAAAATCAAAATATATTCATTTGTGTGACAACAAGAAAAAGGTGTGTTATCAATACGTTGCAATTTCGTGGAAAAGAGAGAATAAAATCCAACCTCGCTTCAATTGACTCCACCATGGATTGTGCTTACTAGAATTTTGTTTTTCCATTGAGTTGACACATTCACTTGGTTGAATTGTTACCAACTCTTTGACGTTTACGGGGAAGCAAATATCTTGTGATTTCTCCATCTTTAATGCGTTAATCTCTTCAGTTATGTTTTCTCTTCTATCCTCTGGAACTTGAGACTCTTTAACACAAACATCACGTGCCACCCTTGCATTTTTTCTCGTGGTGCCTGTTCTATCCAGTTTGCTAAGCTGACAGGGAGGAACATCAACATACAGTGAGTTTTGGAGGGAAACCTCAAACTTTTAGTTCAAAGACAACATTCAACAAGTTTAGAAAAATTCTATCTCCCCAGCATAAAATTCTTGAGATATAACGAGCACAAGGGAGAGTTGTAAAAAAGAAACCTAACTTTATATTTATCATCAAAATGAAGATTTATAGTCTTACCTGAACTTTTGTTGCATTGATGCAATTTCTGTATGAATTTTCACAGAGCATGTTAGTTACTTCTTTAAGAACGGCCCTCTTCTTATGCTGAGGAGTTGTAGAGGAACTTGCAGCAGGTTTGTTTTCGTCAGACGCTGCTCTTTTGGAGTTTGTTTGCAGAACCCGTTTACCATCCTGTTTGGTTGAGGGATACAAAGGTGGCAATCCTACTGACGAGCTCAAGGCTTTAGCCCGTGCTCGTGTGATTCGCACTGTGGGGCCTACAACTTTGGAAGATCTATTCTCTTTGTTCATAGTTGCATGCCTTGTAGAATGACCGTTCACAGAACAAACTAGTATGCCTCCATTAAAGCTGCAATTATATCATGAATTTATAATTAAGACAAACAAGATATACATAAGAACCTATGTTTATGCAGAAATTACAATAAACAAACGAACCATAAAGCTCAACTTAGAAAAGCTTTTATAGTCGTCCACATGAAATATTCTTCAACATCATGCACATTATAAGTTGATGCGTTCCTATAAATCAAGGGCATTTCTTTGATTGATAAAATTTTATTAACATAATTTCAATTATACTGAGGCTGCTTGTTCTATATCCTGGACTTAGCACTATTTCGTTAAACATTCTACGAAAAATGGATCGGTAATAGCTTTTGAAGGAAAAAAAATATGGATCGGTTAGAGCTGGGATTTCTATCCTATTCCACATTTAGGCATGACTAACAAGATAGAGAGAGCTTTTTTTCACTTATTTATTATTGTTCCATGCCTCTATCTCACCCCTCCCTCCGGTCCCCCTGTCCTGTTGCAGCATAGACCACCAAACAAATTGAATAACATAAAGAATGGGAATAAGAAAGTGCCTTGTTAAGTTTCCATAATAGAAAAAAGAGCAAACTCAAAAAATTGAACACAAGGAAACGGTAACTAACTGAACTAATCAGAACCATTTACATGAACTTAGGCAAGTTAAGCATTTACATGAACTTAGGCAAGTTTTGTCTATCTGATGCTAGATACCGCTACACATTTCTCGTATATGAGAAAACAGACGAGAAGATGACAAGATCACTCAACTTGTCAGCACTAATATGCCCAATAGTTGCAATAGTTCTAAACAGAACCACTTATTCACCTAAAAACATTTCTCCTACTTCCTTTCCACTTTTATGTTTTGTGTAATTACAATGGAATTTACGGACAAACAGCTTATATCCAAACACAAAATCAAGTGACAATTCTTATTGAGTAAACTGCTCAGCTCAAATAAACATTCAATCAAACAATACAACAAATTACCAAAATATAGATTCTTTTGGCTCAAAGTCAACATTAAGTGTTTGGAGAACAGTAAAATGTTTAATATTTCATTACTGGACAAATAACTGGAGTGGAAATAAGACGAAGCCAGGAGCAAAGCCAATGCTGCATCAAGGTATTGGACCATGAGCTTCAAAAGCTTCAGCTTGACTCGGACTAACATAAATAGCTCCGCCAATAAGAAATTAAGATTAAATAATTTTTTAAAAAAGAAATGAGAAATTTGAATTTCAAATCAATCCAGATCCCCAGTTGCTTCAAAAAAATAATCCACAAAAATTTGTAATCTTGGAAGCTTCAAAGACTTATTTTTGTCTCTAACACTTATATTTTTCCAAATTATCAAAACGAAACACAAAATTTACACGAAAAAACATCAAATCAAACTGAATTTTAGAAATGGGGACTGATAAAACAGGAATAAACCAAACCCTGGTCATAGCTCCACAGATCTACGCACAATCTTGTAGATTTCCACTGATGAAGCTCAAAATAATAATAAAATACATCAAGCACACAATAAAAAGTCCAGAAATTCAAAATGTAGGAAAATTCATACAAAAAAAAAACATATAAAACTAGAGCTGAGCTCACTCTGCATTTACATCAAGAGCTCCTAAAACAGCAATGGGCTTTCATTTCACCCGGATCCTTTATCCAACGGTGTATAGATACAACCCGATGTGAGTATTTACAGAGAGAGAAAGTGAGTGAGTTAGTGAGAGTGAGAAAATGGAAGATGTATATAAATGTGTACGTCTACAGAGGAGTAGGGCGAGAGCGGGATTCGGGCACAGTTCAAACTTCTAATTATTGAAAATAAGTTAGGCCAAACATTGGTCCCATTATTTGTAAAATACATTTTTTTTTCTTTTATTTTCATTGTATATTTTTTAATAAAATAATATTACACGCAAATTCAAAACTATTCTTTATTTTTTAATTACACATTGTCCATCAAAATACTATTTCAAAAAGCATTTTTGACAAAAAAAAATTGGGTTCAAACAAAAATATATTATACATAATTACAGACTACATTTTAATTGTAGGAAAGGTTCATAACTTTTACACATTATTACATTTATATCTTAAACTTTTTTAATTGCATTCTTATTTTCAAATTAATATAAATTGTTTCCAAAATTTTCTTTAAGATAGAATAAAAATAATCATTTACCCATTGTATTTTTGTATTAACAAAATAAATAATACTACAAAAACGCAATTAAATATTTGACCATCATTTTAAAGTATGTTAACAAAAAAAAAAATGTGGTATGAATATAATCATCCTAAAAATGCTTTTTCCATTTCGTAATTTCCAGTTTTATCCCTAAATTTACGTGTGCTCGGTAGAGAGTAAAATCAGATTAAAATTGAAAAATTAGCCGTTATTGTTGACTTTTATTAGACGAGTAAGACCCAATAACGGCCATATTTTCAATTTTAATTGAATTTTAAGCTGTATCGAACAGGGCCTTAGTATATTGTGCCTCGAACTTCCTTCCAAATGTTTGAAAAAGTTAAGAAAAAATATATATTCAATTTTTAAGTTAGGATATTTTATCATTTATGTGGGTTTTGTTTGTTACCTGTTAATATTAGGTTATTTGTTTATAATTTTAGAGAGTTGCTTAAAATCGATCCTTACTTTGTGAGAGTAAGTCCCTGTTTGTTTTTTATTGTTTTAACATAAAAATGAATTTTTTTACCCTTTTTTTTTTTCAAAACGTTGGGTCCACTATGAGAGAAGAGGTCAAAGATTGCGGCTCAACAACTATAACAACGGTAAGAATTCTTCTTTTAATTGGAAACAAACAGTGCTAAATAATTTTGGTAGCTATTGATTTCCATTTAATTTCAAATTTTTTGATTTAATATTTTGGGAAGAAATAGTTTTGACATTTTGCTTATTGAATTAGTATTATATCATCACCATCTTGTGATTCTTTAAATTATATGTAATTGAGGTAAAAAAAAAATATATATTTTTTTTTTTTTTGAATTGACAGTCTTTCTTCTCTATATAGTGCGTGTGCTCATAGGACATGTGATCATATGGCAACCATTGAAATTTTTTAGAATAATCGAGAAATTATGAGCTTAATTTTAAATTAAATTAATGAGGAATGAAGCACATTCAAATTTGAATGGACAGATTTTTAGTTACGAGTCTTGCCTCTTCACCTACTAGACATTAATAATTAATAACTCATAATTAAAATCCTCCACCATCCTTTGCATCTCGTGCTCCTAGGTCAATAATTGTTTTAAATTGACTTGGAATTGTCATTTTCAAATCCATAATAGCATTGCACTTATTTGAATCTTTTTAAATTGTGATATGAAATATTTCGTAATTATTTTTTTCAACAAGAAAATAAAAATAACATCATTTATTCGTTTAAAATTGGTGTCACTATTAAATTTTATGTTATATAGCACTCGTTTGGCCTTCATTATTTTTAAAATATATTTTTCTCTTATTTTCTAGAATAAATTTTTCAATAAAATAATATTACACGCAAATTCAATATTTTCTTATTTTTAAATCACGCATTCTTCATCTAAATACTATTTCAAAATACATTTTGTCAAGAAAATGGGGCTCAAACATACTCTTAATATTAATTTTTTTTCATTTTAGATTAAAATTTGAACATAATGAAATTGTTTATCAAAGTCGTTTTACTTGATTGAACATAATGAGTCAATTATAAGTGTGGAAATTGTTTAATTAAAAATCCAAACAAAATAAGTTATTTTAGTTATGAAAAAAAAAAAATCAAACAGGTGCGCACCATAGGCGGACAGACAAACCCAACCCAACCCAAATCCAACTATGAGCTTTTCAACTACAATAATGCAAATATATGGTACTAGAGTGGAAACCAAACCATTTTTTATAGTTTTTTCATTTCTCAAACAATGTAGATTGAAGATCTTTCAATAACAAAAATGCCCAAGTAATTAATTCAAAAGTGAATTGCCTCTTCAACAATATTATCCAATCAACACATGAGTAATTCCAGATTCAAGATACAGAATCATGACTTAAGACAGCAAAAACAAATAAATATACAATCTTGAAATAAGTAGCAGAGAATAAGATGCCAATATTCAAGAATCACATACCAGAGAAGACATTATAAAATTTTGATATTTTGTAATTGATACGTTTTGACTTTTGTATATCAATGAAAATTAACTTATTTTTGCTTCCAAAAAAATCAACTTATTTTATGTGTTCTCCTGTGTATACATAGATGGATAGAGAATCATTTTTTTTCTTCTTATCTCAGCATTACTAAGAGGATGTTTGATGCACATTATTGAGAAGAAAATACATTTTATGATGTGATATGATGGAAAATATGTGATTAAAAAATAGGGAAAAGATTTGGATTTGCGTATAATATTATTTTATTGAAAAATGTATGATTGAAAGAATGAATTTTGAAAAGGATGTGGATCAAACATGGACTAAAAAAATGAGTTACTTATAAGTATGAAAAACTCATATAACTAAAGAATCGAAATGACACTTGTTTGATTGATTTTTCCAATTATTTTTTTTTTTTATAAAAAATGTTGACACAATAAATACCTTCCTAATTCGTTGAAAAACTCGTATAACTAAAAATCGAAAAAAAAAAAAACCAAGCCTTGATATATACCTTCCTAATTTGTTAGTAACTTAAGAATAATGTTAAGTATACATCATTTGGTTGACTTCTTTATGTACACTCCATTGAAGTTCAAAAAGTGTTGAGCGGGAAAGTGCGTTTTTTTCAAAACTATTCAATTATGTGTTGTCACATGACACAATGTCAAAAATGATGTAAAAAAAGATGTACATGTAGAATGATCGTTAACTTAAATATTACTGACAATAAAACATTTCATAATTTTACTATTTGGTAATCGATATTCTATACAATGTGTCACATGCTAATAAGAAAGTGTGCACATATATGTATACTTGTATTAGGGTGCGCATAGAGACGAGCTAAAAGAGGAAAAAAAAATACATAAAATTGTTTTTGACATTCTATTCAAGTTGAATTAATCGCTTTAACTCTTTGTTTTTGTACTTTATTTTGGGCTATGCTTGGTTTACCGAAATTTTTTACATAATGTTTCACCT
>CAIGRS010153638.1:0-11061 GCA_903798395.1 Fraxinus floribunda | reverse complement strand
AATCATCATCTCTCAATTTTTTAAGAAGCTTTGTTGTAGTAGAAACAAATCTTATAGCAGTTAAGATGTCTAAAGATTTCATTTGTAGAGTCTGATAAAGAGTATCGATTATTCTCATGATGTTATGCACTAAATGCAAACTGAACACACAAAATCAATTTTTTCCAGATGTTTGTAAGTGCCACAAACTTTGTCCCGAGATCTTCCATTTGGACAATGGACATTAAGATTTTCAAACACCTTACAAGTTGCATTGTACATATCTATCAAGCTCTTTATAGTGTTCAACTCCAATGAGTTGCTCCTGATCGTTGTTAAATTACCCACTTGATTTGCTCATTTTCCCAACTCACACTCTCCAATAGCTAACATATGCTCAATTTCATGTCTTTGAGCTGATTGTAACTCTGTAATGCGCTTAGGGGAAGAAGTGATAATGTTGATAATATTGTCCAAATGAGAAAAGAACTCCCAAATAACATCAACTTCTTCAGTTGCATAAACCAATACCAGTTGCAATTGATGAGCAAAACAATGAACATAATACGCATACGGACAGTCTCTAAGAAATAATGTCTGAATTCTACTCCAAGTGCTCCGTATATTACTAGCACCGTGATATCCCTGACCTCTCATTTTTCCCACCTCAAGTTCATGTTGAGCAAGAACAATTAAAATCTTATTTTTAAGATTTGATGATGTAGTGTCACTGACGCATTTGATATCAAAGTAGCGTTCCATCAAAATACCTTGACGATTCACAAACCTCAAAATAATGGCCATTTGTTCTCTCTTAGATGCATCTTGTGCTTCATCAACAAAAATACAAAAGTATTCATCCCCAATTTCTTTGCGAATCATCATTCTTACTCTACTTTCCATTATGTGTAAGATTTCTTTTTGAATACTCGGAGCAATGTATTGGGCATTTTTTGTTGCATTCTTCAAAACAACTTGATTAATCTATGTATTCATTTCTGCAAAAAAACTTATCATTTCAAGAAAATTTTCGCGATATTAATGAAGAAGTAGATTCATCATGTCTTGATCAATCTCTGTATTCGTTTCTGCCAAAATTTTTATCATGTCAAGAAAATTTCCACGATTTACCGAAGAAGTAGATTCATCATGACCTCTGAAGGAGCAACTTTGAAATGCTAGCCATCAAGCACTTCGAATTGAAGTCTTTAAACGTAAACGATGTTTCTCAACTTTTGAATTTGATATGATATACATCACTTCATCAACATGTTGAGACGGCTTCATTAATCTTCCTCAGCACTTTAAGCAATTTTTCTTCTTCAACTCAAGTTAATGACGAAGAAATGATCACTGGGAATTTATAATCTTCCTCCAAAAAGGCTTGATGGTCAGGAAGCAGCTTTAACTCAGGTTTAGTACTCAAATCCTCTTTGGATTCAACTGTGTCGATAGGTTGTAGAAGATCTTTTTTCTATTCAGGTTATTTTCGAGTACAAAGCTTCAAGAGCCAATATGGAATCAACTAATTCCTTGTCCACTCTAAAGGACCTCTTCTTCATTAACTCGTGGTGTGCCCACATCAATCAGTGTTTTGCCGAATGCTAAAAATAATCAGCCAAAAATTAATGGGATCTATTACTCCCTCCATGTCCAATAACACAAAATCAATCGAAAAGTGATGATTGTCGATTTCACTTCCCCAAGACCCAGTTTCTTGAATACAGAGAGGGGCATTAAGTTGATGCTAGTCCTTAGATCACATAGTGCCTTATCAAATGAAGAACCACCAATTGTGCAAGGAATTGTAAACCTACCTTGATCCTTTAGCCAAGTGGGGGCAAAAAACTCTGCCCATGAATTTTTTGGGGAGGCATTTTGAGGTATCTCCTAGGTGCGTTTTAAGGCATTTAAATACCAAGTTTCAACCATTATTGCTCACATTCAATACACACCACATTGAAAAGCATTGAAGAGGGAAAATAGGTAAGAATGAGTTAAGTTTCTCTAATTTTTCCATTACAATGAGTTAAGTTTTTTAATATTGGGATGATTACCTAGTTCGATTAATTTCAATATTTGTCATTTATTGTTAAAATGCTTATGTTCTTGTGTATTTACTATTGTATTTAATGTTTCTCATTTATGTGACTAATAAATTATTGTGTTAAATGACTCGTGTAATTGTTGAGAGATGATTGTGCATTTTAGACTAATATAGTAACTACACTAGAATTCTTATAGGAGATATATACTCCTAACTCTTGGTGATCCATTAAATTAATTTCACGAAAAATTGTTTGGATTTTAATCGACATATAGATGTAATAGGTTCAACTAATCAATTATGGTTAATTTCACTCAACATAGGTAATTAGTTAAAATCAAAACATTGAGTCTAACATTGTAATTAAGTAATTTGCTTTTTGACTCGTTGAGAAATTAATTAGACAAGAGATATGTGAAATTATTAATCCCAACTCTTGTTATCCAAAATTTTCACAACTTTTATAATTGTTATTTTTGTTATTTTAATTGAACTTCAAACTATTTTTTTTCTCACTTTCAAAAGCTAAGTTCAATTGTGTTTATTATCTTGTTAGAATTTAATCGACTATTTTGTAATCAAGAAAACATTACGCGACTCATGCGTTCGGGATACAAATTTTATTGCAAACAAAAACGCTCATTTTCTTTATAAAGATTTCACCTCATGGGAGGTATATGATAATTGCAGAGACGCTCGTTCCCTTTTCAAAGATTTCGAAAACCTCACTTGAGTTTACTTCGTATGACAGATTTCCTCCATCACCTAAAAGTAAATTTACATTTTTCATTTTACCCATATATTCTATTCTAATGTATTACTATATTTAAATTTCGTATTATGGCTCCCCCACTGTATAAAATAATTAACAAATAAACATGAACAAGTGTTTTGGTATTATTTTAATAAATCTAGTTTAAGATTTGGGCTATGCTATGTGTACTTAATTTCTTACCAAATTTTTTACCAAATTGACACGTGGTCGCCCCCTATTTAGCCACCCCTCCAATAGGGGGCGACCACGTGTCAATTCGGTAAAAAATTTGGTAAGAAATTAGGTACAAATAGCTTTTTCCTTAAGATTTTTATAATGTCTTTATTAAATATGATTTCTCTTTCTGAATATGATTGCCAAATAATTAAAAATTAGCGGGTTAATTTCACAAATGGTCACTGAAGTTACCTGAAAATTTCAAAACGCTCATTGAAGTTTCAGAAACGGTAATTGAAGTTTGAAATTTCTTTC
The DNA here is from genome assembly GCA_903798395.1 of Fraxinus floribunda. Lineage (NCBI taxonomy): Eukaryota > Viridiplantae > Streptophyta > Magnoliopsida > Lamiales > Oleaceae > Fraxinus > Fraxinus floribunda. Next base: position 7,789 of record CAIGRS010153638.1, on the reverse strand, counting down.
ACAAACGGTCACTGAATTTTTAGATTTTTTGGGCAAGTTTGAGGCAATTTCTCGGCAACTTCCGACCACCAAAACCGTCGATTTCGGATACCGTTGGAAAACCCACGATATCCTCTTTAATTACCACCAAAAATCTCCCCAAAACTCCAAGTGATTCATCCGGAATAAACCCACGAAGTCGGAAACAGAAAATTGTGAAAATCTGCCCAGATTTTCATATTTTTTGAGCAAGTTTGAAGCAATTTTTTGACAACTTTCGACCGTCAAAACCGTCGATTTCGGATACCGTTGGAAAGCCCACAATGTCCTCTTCAATTATCACCAAAAATTTCCTCAAAACTCCAAGTGATTCGGTCGGAATAAACCCACGAAGTAGCTACCCAAACTGGGCAGATTTTTGGACTTTTTTGGTAGCCGATTTTGATGGATTTATTCTGGTCGCATCCCTTGGAATTATGGGGAGGGTTTTGGTGATAATTGAAGAGGACATTGTGGGCTTTCCAACGATATTCGAAATTGGCGATTTTGGGGGTCGAAAGTTGTCGAAAAAATGCCGCAANGGTGGTAATTGAAGAGGACATCGTGGGCTTTCCAACGGTATCCGAAATCGACTATTTTGGTGGTTGGAAGTTGTCGAAAAATTGCCTCAAACTTGCCCAAAAAATCTAAAAATTCAGTGACCGTTTGTGAAAGAAATTTCAAACTTCAGTGACCGTTTCTGAAACTTTGAAACTTCAGTGACCGTTTTGAAATAGTGACCATTTGTGAAATTAACCCAAAAATTAACATAAACATATTTTTAGAATAACTTAAAAGCTAGTTGAAAGTTTAATACCATATATTATTATTTTTTTCTCAAATACAATTGACACGTAATTAACTAAAGACCATAAATAAATGTTTTAGAGTTAATAAAGCTGGTAGAAAATTCATCAAATGTTATATTGTTTGATATTGTGTTAAGCCACATTGTTTTGGAAGAATGTGTTCTGAAATAGTAGATTGATGGAAAATGTGTGGTTGAAAGATGGAAAATATTATTTTATTGAAAAATGTGTTATTAAAAATAAGTAGAAAAATGATAATGAAAATTTTAATGTGTACCAAACTGGTAGTACTTTTTTTTTTCATATTTTTTAAAGTTTTATACTCTTTATATCGATACTATACTAAGAATATTAATGCTGGTCGGCCAGGGTCACTGACCGACCAGATTCCAGGGACCTCAGCACCTGATTTGCAAAAACAGGGCCCCACATGTATTCAAATCAAGGCCGAGGTGCATCCACCTCGACCCCCTGTTTTTGGCCCTGGACGAGGAGCATTGCTCTACTAAGAATGCATGTGTCAAAAAATATATTAAAATACAAAAAAGTTGGCATGAAGGGTTTAAATCTTGATTCTTTTTAGTTCATATTTTTATATTTTGGTTTGTCCATTTTGTAAGAAGTCAATATCAATATTCATAAAAATATCATCAATATTAAGTCCATGATTAAATTTTATTTTTTTCGAATAGATTAAAAAAAAAAAAAGAATTCCTTAATTTGTGATAAAAAAAAAGGAAGAAAATATATTTGAATTTACGTATAAATTATTTTATCAAGAGAATTTGCGTATGCATTTTTTGGTTGATGCGATCGAAAATATGTGATTGAAAAAGAATGGAAAATTATTGTTGTGATGAAAATATTATTTTATTGAAAAATGTGTGGTTGAAAATGAGTAGAAAAATGAGAATGAAAGATATGGCCCATGTTTGTCATCTATTTTCTCAAACAAACAAGTAAACAATCTTCAACACATATTCACTCAATAAAATATTTTACACACAAACCAATAAAATTACTTTACTTTTGAACCACACATTTTTCAAAAAATATTATTCAAAACTCTATTTTTTCTCTCAAATTGGGAGACAAACAAGCACATAATGTGGGTCAAACAGTAGTTGAAATTGAATTCAGGAAAAAAAAAAATTAGATAATGAGGCTTAGAAAGGCGTACGCATTAAAATTTTCATTCATATTCTTTTACTTATTTTCAACCACACATTCTTCAATAAAATAATATTTTTCATCACATTAATAATTTTTTCATCAATCTACTATTTCAAAATACATTCTTCCAAAATGATGTGGCTCAAACATATCCTTAATAACTTTTTAAGAAAATATTAAAAACAAACTTTTTAAATTAAATTAAAATAATTTATTTAAATTGTCAGGAACCTTGGAGCTATTCTCCTTTTCCGAATCGCGCTTTTTGGAGCAAACGCTAAACCCCAATTTCTTGGCTTCTCTAAGCATTTCAAATTTCCGCTAACATATAGGTCTCTGCTCTCTTCTGGTGGTAAAATCGCCTTCCGTTTGCAATTTGTGGTTGGGTATGTGATATTTTTTGTTGTTTCTCGCTATAATTCCATCTTGCGGTTTTTCTATACAGGTTTTGAGATTTTCTATTCAAATTTGATCAAATATGCAGCTGACTCTTGAGTTCGGGTAATTTTTTCCCTGTTTTTTGTTTAAATAGCGTTCTGCATAGTATGTAGTAGCATCTAATTAATGAAAAAATATTGATTAATTACTGTTTGGAAGAATTTTGTAGTTGCGAAAAAAGAAAGTGAAAAAAATTCTATCTTGGTAAATACCTTTGACGAAACTCATAAAAGGAGAACTGGAATCAGCCTAATTGATTCTGTTCTTTTGGAAGCTATCTCCAGGTTTTACCCTTATATAGGAAAATTATGGAAGGAAATAAAAACACAGGTGATTAGTTTTGAGTAATACTTGTACAAACTGTGAAACATCCCTATGTAAGGTGGCGTCAAGATAGTGGATCTCATATCTACACATTTAATTGATCATATTATTTGACCCCAAAACATAGAGCATTATTCTTTAGCTTTTAATCACCTCCTTCAAGGGTTCTTAAATATTTTATATCCCAATTGCAATCATGTGGGTATCCAATTTTTTAATCCTTGGTTTCTTTTGCATTTTATTCATGAAATCTCACACATGGCAGATAAGAAAGCAAATACGTTTTTCAATTATCGGGGTGAGGGGGTGAATATATAGTAATTGTTTTGTAAATTATTAATGGGATAACTATTTTACCATCTACTGTGGGCAGAACTTTCAATAAATTTGAATATTCAGAAATTATTTTGAAATTAATTCGAATTAACAGGTTTGCTATGTGTAAGATGGGATTGTGGTTGCAAAAACATAAGAAACAAGAAAGTATTGTTTGATTGATTTCTTACTATCCTCAGTGGACCTCTTGATGCCACAGAGTGGCAAAAGCCATGAAATCATTGTTCATGATAGCATCGTAGGATTTATAACCTGAGAATATCTCGTTCGACATGGATAGTAACAACATGTCTAAAAGGAATAAAATCAACCTATCCAATCCAAAAGTTTAATTTGTTGGAAATCATCTATTCATTTGATTCTTCCTCTGAATTTCAAGTGGTTTCTGGTGACAGTTTTCCTCACCAGAAACCAGAAACTAAAAAATATGATAGGTATTACTACTTCAAGATTCAACTTCCTTTGCACCAGTTAACTCTTAAAAAAATTCCTAAGCTTCTTAGATAACTGATTGTTGATGAATTTGCCCATCAAATTACACGTAGGTCATGTGGTGACTCCACCACATCAAAAATAAGACTAATACATAGATAGTCTGGTCAAATTTTTAGAAGGATCGACTTTCCTTGGTATTAGCCCTTGATAAGCACCCATGGGAAACCTTTCATGATGCGGATGTACCAATATACAGTCAACCTTAGAAAACTGTGTTTGAAATACCATCGTTGATCTCCAGCTTCTTTTTTCTTGCCATTGCTTGTTTCAACAGCGGCACGTACTTCACTGGTTATCCTCTATGTTTGGCGTATGACATCTAGCCAGTTATTTGAGGAGTCGTAGACAGAACCTTATTGGTATGTGTTAAAGCTTAGTCTTTGTAAAGAGTAGCAACAACAGTTGTATAGTAGTTTAGATTGATCCTTCCAGCTAAAATAAGGATCGTTGTATGTTGGATTTTATTGCCTAAGAAAACATTAATGTTGTTTATTTTTTTAACTGTACTGACCTTCTAGAAGAATATAGGGTTGCTGATAATGCCAATATTGTGGAATTCTGGAAATCTAATTGGCAGCCCTTTGATAATGGTTGTAGTTTGTTGAACTGAACGCTGTAATTTTGCATGTCTCCAACTTACTTCATTTCTGATCACATGTATGATATTGTGCATCTCTGCTGTGTTTTTTCCATCACATGACTTACAATTTAACATAGTGAGATTAATTTAATATTGCTGTGATGCATTCATTTGTTAGTTATGCAAATGTCGATTGTAACATAATAACATTTAACAATCAGTGAATGACCTCGGAGACATTCGTTTAAGTGTTGACCATATCAGTTGCGGTAGTTCTCATTAATTAACACTTTCAAACATTTGTTAAGCAGCTGAACAAAGGGAATCTAGAAAACAGACTTGTATCAACTTAATCAAAAACCTATATAACAGAAATCACATTCATACACAACAAATTTAAGTTTCACTTGTGCACTTTCTTGCTGCACGATCTGATTATATTTGAAATGTTTGAAGTGCAGATTATTTTCCATAATCAATTGGTTAACTATTTAACGTCTCTAGGACCCTAACATGTCTGTTTTCCGATAAAAATTCAACTCTTAAAGATTTAATTTGTAGCTTCCTCTAAAAGCTTTTCTAGCAAAACAAATCATTTCCAAAAAATTATCTAACCATATTCAAAAACAGCTTCTTAGTCAGAGCTTTTGGCTTTTCAAAAGCTTGCCAAATGTGCCCTTATTCTACTTGATGGTTAAGTGATTTCTGGCTTGCAAGTTTTGGTCAAGTTCTTTATTTTCAATGATTGATTTTCCACTTGAATTTTTGTTCCATTCTTCCCTTTTTATTTTTTATTTTTAATTTCTAATATCACAATTCAGTGGAGGACTGGAGCTTCTCTGTGATTCTGTAAAAATCCATAAGGTCAATGTTGACCCACAGGCTGAGGAAGAGAAGGTTTGATCTCTTTTAATTTATTTCGTTTCAAGTGAAGACTTGAACTAATTTTAGTTCTGACTTTTCACTTACATGTTTAACTGATCTAGTGTTAATATTTATCACTAGGTAACGATGAAACACTTGCTCCCTTGGATCCGCTCCAATTTGATCAAGGAGAGGCCTGAAATGTTTATGAAAGGTGATTCCGTGTAAGTGGATTAATTTGGATTGTACATCTCAAGATGCCCTAAATATGAGCGTGAAAGTTCAACAATCCAAGATTCAATTGTGAGCTAAAAGCTCTTGTATTATACTCTATTCATTTTGCAATGCAATTTGAAACCTATCTTGCATCTCCTGTTATTGCACCTGCAGCTTACTTTTCTTTCTAAATGCATTCTACTGCATAAACTTATGTTGGTCCCACCCTGTCTTTTGAACAAAGTTAAATTCAAATTAAAGTATGTAACGATTTAGTGTAGCTTTGCCTGGTCCAACTTATAGCATGTAAAAATTCAATATTTTTCCAAATTGATTTGATCCTTTGACTAGAGAACTCATAATAACTTATGCTGTTATGCAGTTTCGTAATGTAGTCTGCGATTGCCTATTAACATATTTAAATTCAATTAACGGTAACTCCATTTCAAATTTCTTTAATGTAATCTGATAGTTTTATATTTTTTGCACCCACTTAAAACATTCTAGGACTTGTATTTGATCTTGGAACATGTGGTTACCATAAACATAGTTGTTTGCGTAACAATGCCCTTCTCCCCCCTCCTCTCCACCAATCCCCAGTCCATTGTGTTTATGCATTGTTATCAAATGTTATTTTCCTTTTTTTAACCATAAAAAAGATGGCAATTTATGGAACCCTAAGCTAAGCCTGACCTCGTGCAAATGATAAAATCTTAACGAGACAAAATACCTTCATTAAGATAAAGGTCTGTTTTCCCTTCCAAGCCCAACTCAAAAGGAGAAAACATGGGTAACACTCTCCAATTGCAGTGGGGGAAAACCAGCATTTTTTATGGGTTTGAGCTTCATCAAACACATTACTGTATATATCACCACAAGGGGAACACTCTCTGACTAAGAATGGGAGAAAACCGGTGTATGTATATATATATAAATTGGTAGCTAATCCAAATTGAGCTTGCTCATTTTGAAAATGAATTGAAGTGACGAAATTTCCTTTTGAATTTTTGTTTCATATGCAGAAGGCCAGGAGTTCTGGTCCTTGTGAATGATTGTGATTGGGAACTAAGCGGACAGCTTGACACGGTGCTGGAAGAGAAGGATGTCATTGTTTTCATTTCAACATTGCATGGTGGATAGTTTCTATATGTTCTTATAATTTCAATGATCATAAAATGTTCAAGAAAAGAAATGATGTTGGGCATATCATAGATTTCGTGCGTCAGTTATGTTTAAGATCCCAAATGATGGCATTGTGGAATGAATCTGATTTCTATATAATATTTTTGGTTTAAATTGTTTGATGATAATATTTAACATGAAATATATTGAGCCTTGCTACTTGTACATAATTTTGTGTACATCAAGGTGTCCACCCCCTCACATGGGGGTGGGGCCCACTTGGAGATAATATTTTTTATTCAAGTGGGTCCCACCTTCATGTGAGAGGGTAGATACATTGATGTACAAAAAAATTATGTACAAGTAGATAAACTCAAATATATTTTCATGCGTCTGATATGCTTACGAAAAAAAGGGTACTGCCGAAATATTTGTGGTGGCTATTGGACCGTTGCTTCTTTTATAATTGCTAGAAGTGGAATTACGTGACAAAATGTGCAGCTCAATGTGATCTTTGTACCTGTCTTAGTCTTAGGTTGCAAGTGACAAATTGTTATGAGTAATGCCTAATGTCTCTTTCAATACAAAACAGAAAAACCTTGATTTGACAGGTCGAGTCCCGGCATTGATAAGAATTTATATTTTGTTTATTTCAATTGACAAGCTTGATTGATTCAATATTTTTTCTTGAATCGTTTACGACTGAATAATTTGTTTAAAATTGTCTCGATTTTTTCCTTTCTCGTCATCCTTCCATGTTACTAGTCTGAATTAACAAATTCAGACTCGACCCATCGATTCAGTTGAAAAACTCAAAAACCGATCAAGTTATTTACTAAAGAATTGAAAAATGGTTGATATGGAAACGTTGATTCAACTAGAATTTGGATTGTCACAAGTAGACCAGGTGTCTTTGAATAGAGGAAAGTTTCTATTAGTAAGGTATCGTGTTTGGGAATGGTGAAAAAGTTGATAATATTTGTGGATTTTTAAAAATTTGTTGATAAAAAGTAGTTTGTATGTTTACAAATAATTTATAAACACGAGCCAAAAATAAATTATCTTCTTATGTTTTTACGAATGTTTATTTGCCGTAAAATGTACCCTTAACATTGAAAACTAATTTATAATTACTATGACTGTATATCTATTTATACATATTTAAACTATTTTTGTATCATAGAGAAGAAAACAATTGATAAATAGAATTAATTATACGATATTTAGGGGCAGTGTGCTGTTAAAAGTTGATAAAAAAAGAAAGAAAGTAGGGTACGATGAAATGTATGATTTCCCCTGTTTGGGCCACATTTTTTTTTTCATTCTCATTTTTCTACTCATTTTCAACCACACATTTTCTAATAAAATAATATTTTTCATCACATCAATAATTTTTCCTTCTTTTTCAACCACA
>CAIGRS010153636.1:0-10436 GCA_903798395.1 Fraxinus floribunda | reverse complement strand
AAAAAAAAAAGAAAAATAAAGTCAGAAGTGGAATGAAGGCCAGATCTGATGATTTTCCATGTATATATTAATGGTTCAACATAGGCATAGCCATATCGTGTCCCTATTGAGAAGATTGTATCAGAAAAAGGTAAGAGAAAATTTGATTTGCTCAGAAGAGAAATCTAACAATTGGGTAGGGGGCACTGTTGATGTGTACTATGTCTTTGGTGAGACCTATCATTTTGGGGTACCATAAACCTAAGATAGGCTTCTGCACAAAAGATCAAAATTTATCAGATGATAAAAGCATCTATACTTAATGTCTCTTTGTTATGGACATTTTGGAAGCAAAGTCTGATTGAGTCTTTTGGCTGAATTCTGCAGAATATGGCACTGTTTGGGGTCCATAATATGGACTGTCCAGGGAATCACCATTGATTTGGACTTTGTTTAGTAATTTTTCATAAGAAAATTAGTTTTACTTGATCAAACAATTACTTTACCATAATTTTTGGAATTAGCTTCTAATTTTATGGGTTTTGTTTGCTTTTATAAAGGGTTAAACAGCTTTTGTTTCTCATGTTAAAATATATGCTTGTTGGTATAAAAATCGCAAGTAAATGATGTCAATTAAACAAGTAGTAAAGTGAATCTAAATTGTTTGAATTATCTTCTCGAAGAGACTTCTTTATACGAATTTCAATTTAAATATATTTACCCTGTATTTGATGAAAACAAAGTTCCAGGCAAAGTTTTGATTAAGGGCTTGTTTGTCTTCCATTTTGGAAAAAGAAATAGAGTTTTGAATAGTATTTTTGGAGAATGTGTGGTTGAAAAGTAAAATAATTTTATTGATTGAGTGAATATGTGATGAAAATTGTTTAATGTAGCAAACAATGTTTGAGAAAATGAATGACAAACATGAACTAAAACTAACATAGCTTAGAAAAGTAAAAATAATTAAATGAAGNATTGAGTGAATATGTGATGAAAATTGTTTAATGTAGCAAACAATGTTTGAGAAAATGAATGACAAACATGAACTAAAACTAACATAGCTTAGAAAAGTAAAAATAATTAAATGAAGGTATTTTCTTTAGATTATAGATAACTTAGATTAAACTATCAAATATGATGGTTAAGTATTGTGACTATAAATTTCACGATAGTTATCACCTTTAATCACGTCTCTTAAGTTTATTTCCTAAAGTTGTACTCAGTCTAATTCATTAATTGAAATTATTTTACGTCACTCAAGTTCAAATCAATCATATTTATTAATTGAGGCGACTTAATATATTTGTATGTAAATTTGAATAAACATTAAGTAAACACATTAGATCACATAGAAATTTAATTAAATAATAATAAAAGTGCATATCTACCTTTTACGTAATTGTCAAATTTTACTACATAATATAAATTTATAACTCGTTTCTTGATTTGTTATAATTCACAAATAATTAATTAATGATTAAGTAACTCAAGCATTAAGAAAAGAAGTAAAACCAATGCAAAGCTTAAAAATTGAAATTAAAATTTCAAATCTTGGTTTATATTGTTTGTCCCAACTAATGATTTATTTAGTCATCACAAAGGAAGAAAAATTTTTTTTATTGGAATACATCACCAAATTTTAAAAAACAATAAAAAGATGAAAATCTTGCATTAAGAATCCGCATTCTTCACCTCGAAGTCTTGAAACCCTCTCCTTTAACTCTCTATTCTCTTCTATTTTTTTTCCTCCTTAATTCAATCTACAATATGTCTATATATAGTGTCTAAATCTTCTCGAAAATCATGTACGTAAAAGGACCAAAATATTGCCAGATTAAACTAAGTATAGAAAACTTATTGACAGGACGAACTGTAGGTCGATCGCGGTTTGCATACCATAGCAAACCGCCATCCAAGGTGACTATACCAAAGTTTTACTTTTGCATTTTGGTCCCTGCCTCAAATTTCTTGTACGATCTTGATCCTTTTCAATTCAAATCTTCAATAGCTTCGACAGATCCTAAAAGCTTCCATTGGGTCTCCGCATCTCCTTAGTCATCCAAGATTGGTCCTTCTCAAGTTTTAGAAGTATGAAAATGAGTCTCCAAACTTCTCATAAGTTGAATTTCAATCTCAAAACTTTTGAAATTCCTCAAGTTAATCTCTTAATGCTTCTCATTGATCCCTTAACATCTAGTTAGTCTTCAATTACTTCAAATATAGATCAAAAAACCTTTTTTGCTCAAAGTACCTATTAATCTGGATATACCTATGATAACAATATTTTCATTATATTGAGTAGTGATCCTCTTAATTTGAAAATGTATATGAAGTTTACAAATCAAAATAGTTGTGAAAATATACTTATCATTGTTGTCATTATTTGAACTTTGGACTTTAATATACGTTGTTATTGTGATATCTACTTATGGAAATGATAACAAATATATAAGACACTTAAATTTTGGCGGGATAGTAGCTATTTCCTTCCAATTAAATGACATCTCAACAGATAATGTTACCTAGCAGCATTTTAAGTGGTCACACTTAATAGGTTCAATTAAATGAATTATTTAATTTTGTATTTAAATGAATTTATCTTTTATTGTCATCTAATTGTCACTTAGACTGGTGCTAAGAACTAGTGGAATTGAATAACATTACTCTTTTTAATACAACGTCAATTCTACTTTTAAGTTTATTAGTGCATTAAACACAAGGACGTTTTGGTCTCTCTTGTGAGGATAAACTTAATAAGTGGAAGAGCTGAACTAGTACTCGAGAAGAAGAAATAGAATATCAAATCTTATTATTTAGTTTCATTCAATACTCTCTACCTGCCCTAAACGTCCTCATTTTACACCATATATAGACTTTTAGAAGTAATACAATATTTCCACTGCTTATTGTGGTACAGAAGACAAGACACAAACATGAAAATTTATTGCTTAGTCTTGAATACTTTTTCCATTTTATTTTCTTGCAGAACCACTGTGGGAAAAAAAAAAAAAAACCCCTTCAAAATCATGGGTTTTCTTCAGAATTTTGAGACTTCTTTAGTTATTTCTTTGCAAATACCAAAACATTTAGAAGAGGAAGAATAGAACAAAATTTTGTAGCATGAAGTAAGCGGGGTTTGCGGATCCTGTCTTCAGACCAAACTAAAAGAGAGCATGAGATCCATAGCATCTTTATCTAACTTTATCTTATTCTATTTAGTATAAAAATTCAGATCAAGAACTGGGGTTTGCTTTAAAGATGGATCAAGACATTGTAATAAGCTAAACAATTCAAGAAATTAACTTATAAGTCACTAACAAATAAAGTAAAAGCAATGAAAATTGAAAAAGAAGCTTCCTTTAATTCATTCAATTTGATCAGCACATCTGAAAATGTCCCCATCTCTCCCTTTCCCTGCCCCCAACATTCTTAGTTTATAAACTAGCTTAACAAAGATATATTTTTAAATTTTTTTCTTCCAAATGAATGTAGAAAATAAGTAAAAGTAAAAGAAAATAAGCTGCCTAATTTTCTCGTACCGCAAAAAACATTCATACAACAATACAATTATAGTGTTTAAGAAGCCTATTAGCTTCTCTAAGACCACTAAAGTAAGCTCCATGAGTGGTTGAGTAGTGTGTTCTGTGTGTTGCTTCTCCTGCAAATAGAATTTGCAGTGGGGAGGACGACGACAATGAATCAGAACAAGTAGTGCCGGTTTTTGGTAACGGCTCAGCCAGAGTATCCAAATCGTCGCCACTTGATCCGACTGCCACATAACTATATGATCCCAAGAAGAGAGGATCAGTACCCCATTTAGTCCTCAAAACTTTATCAAATTTTGGTTGAGGAATTCCTGCAGAATTACATAAGTTGTGGGATAACAAGTTGGAGACAGTTGTTGAAACCCCATTTAGAATCTCTTCATCATTGAGGGATTCAAGTTGTAGGGCTTCTTTGCCTGCAAACCATGATAACAAGACTCTTGAATTGCTGTAAATTGGAGATATAGAAGCTGTTCTCCTGATCCACCACGGGATTTTGGGGTGCCTTAAATTGGAATCTGTTTGATGAAAAACCATTTGCAAGAATGGAAATTTTGTGTTGCAACCATTGATTTCTTGATCATCATCTGAGTTACTTAGTTGCAAAAACAGTTTGTCAACAACACCATATCCCAGCCTTGAAATTGCTCCAGTCTTGAAACTAGGTAGTGGGGGGCTAAACAAACCGGAATCATGTTGAATTCCTTGCTTAAGAACTCCAAGTGAAACTGTGACAATTACATGATCAGCATACATTGTTGATCCATCGGAAAAATGTAGCTTTACTGGCCACCCATTGGCGATCTCCCCGTTCTTCTTCGTCTCAAGTTGCCATTCAATTTTCACCACTTTCCGGCCTAATTGGATCAAACCAGCTGGTAATACAGAAACCAGTGATTGAATCACACTCAAGTAACCTTTTGAAATAGTTATTTCTTCACCAGGAAACATCTTGTACTCGCTTTCTGCATTGTAATCAAGACTGTGCAAATTATCGGCCGATGTATAAGTCCTTTGTGTGTACTCATGCATCGCAAAAATGGCTTCTTGGAGTGATTTTCCACTCCAATTGCCATATCCGTTGACAGCAAGCTTCTCGTCTTTAGTTAGGCTCCAATAAGCATCGAGGCCTTGCTGGAGAAAAGAACCAACACTGAGATCTCCAGCAGATTTGGCTGCAGCTTGCTTCAAACGCGCAACAATTTCACAATCTTCGTTAATCACTTTCCCTTGAGCTAAATCCATCAGATTCTTGAAAAGGCTAGAAATAGACTCAACAAATGATGGGTTAAGCTCATACCCTCCTTCAGCTATGGTCAAAGGATCCTCCAAATTTCCATCCATACATTCCCATGGCTGCTCAGATTCCAATGAACTGATTTCTTGAGCAATTTTGTAAATTGGACTACCACCAATTCCATGGATCCAAGTAGCTCCAAGCTCAATCCTGTCGCCACAAAATTCAGAAGTGTTAATCCTGCCACCAATTCTTGTTCCACCCTCCACAACCAAAAGCTCGAAAAGTTCTTTTGTGCCGGAAGCTGTGTGGAGCTTGTTAGCAGCAGTTAATCCAGCCATTCCTGCACCAATTATCACAATTCTGGGTTTTTTGGACACCATTTTGTTATCACTGTCACACAATTAGGCTATGAGATATATATATTTGAAAGTGAACAATGAACGCAGTTGTGTTTTGTGTATGAACTTTGTGAGGTGAGAATGAACTACTGAAGAGGATATATAAGGGTGTACTTGGTGTAGTTTACACCTCGAAGGCATCTTTTTTATTTTTTTCTTGTTTTCTTCCATAGTTTATTTAGCTAATAAAGACATGGCTTTACTTTTCTTGAAACTCTACTTGTACCCCAATGCTGTAATATATGTAATGACACTCCCAAAACCCTTTTTTTCTGCCTCAGTAAATCTCACTGTCAGCTATTAAATATATTTATACTCACATGTATATACGTATATATAATTTACTCGTGTGGGTGGAGTGGGAGGGGAGGGGTTTGGGATAATATTGTAGCCAATAAACCAAAGAACAATAATAGGTTGATGATGCCCGTCACCAACCTTTCACATGTGAACCGGTAAACGACGGCCCACCAAACTGAACACTCTGAATGGTCCATATTAGTCAATGAGCTTGCAATGAATCTACCACTTCAAATTGGTACTCACAACTAAATGATACCGTTGTAAAGACTTGGTTTTTAATCGGAATTTATCAATGAAAATAACAATAAGGGTGTATTTGAACCATATTATTTTAAAAGAATGTATTCTGAAATAGTAAATTGATGAAAAATATGTAGTTGAAAAAGAAGGAAAAATTATTGATGTGATTAAAAATATTATTTTATTGAAGAATATGTGGTTGAAAATGAGTAGAAGAATGATAATGAAAATATTAATGTGTACCAAACAATGGCTAAAATATTCGTAGTTGTTCAGTGACTAATTTTTCAAGTTAGTATTTTGCTGCGGTAACATTTTGACGATAAATTGCCGTAAAAACGTAATTTGTAGCATTAGTGAGCTATTGAAATTTTCATTTTGATGTTGCATAATTGGGTAGTGAGGTGTGTATGTATATCTTTGTTATACGATATATTCTAGGTAGTTATAATGTCATCGACATTATTCACAAACCCTAATGGGACGAAACATCTTAATGCCCACGTGACAAGTATAAAGTCGCACTCACGTAACCATGAGATTAAGTGGACAATATTCGCGTGCTCGTACAATTAGAGAGTCGTGCAACTCATCGAATATTGAAGGATACATATATAGGTGACATACATATCTAGTGTAGGACCATAGGACAACATCCAAAGGTAGTAGTATTGGCAAAACATTAATTAGAAAAGTAGTTATGTTTGCTATGTCAAGTTGATTATATTCCATTTCTTCAAGTGCAACATCAAGAAATCGTTTGCATTTCATACCCAGACGTTGATTTTGTTTTTGACATGTCCCATGTGTTTTGGATCTATATTGCTCATTGTGATGGCATAGTTTGGAATTTTCTTCTCTAAATCTCACTCTATCTTTTGCAAAAAGAACCCAATTTAGGAGATAATAACTAGATTAAGCAAATTGATTATAGTAATTAACCTCGAAATCTATTATATGAAAAGCCTCGGTGTAGTTTCATTCTTGCCATTGAACTTTTAGCGAAATCTCAATTTGATTATCCAACCTTTTACGTAACATATTTATGTGGAAACATAAGATGCATCAAATTGCTGTATATTCTTAATGTTTAGGTAAGAAACAACATAGTTCAGGTAAATTTAAATTTAATAAACTTACTGAAAGTTCGACAACCAAAAAACTTATATTTACCCCAAAGCCTCTTAGGACATATTTCGAAAAATTGAGCATAATACTAAGATGGAAGAAGGGTGTTTGGTGGGGATTAAAATTAGATTTTTAGTAGATTGTGATAAAAGTTTTTGAATAGTTATGGGATCCATGAAAGATATTGTTAATATTGATTGTTTGACTTGAATTAAAATCAGATTTTAATCCGGACCAAACATGGGCTAAATGTTGAAACCCTATAATACTGTGTACTAAAACATTTTACTTGACGCATTGATCTTGAAATGTTTATGAAGATTGATTTAACTCCAAAAAATAAAAGTATGTGCAACTATGTACATCTAATCAACTTTTTAGCAGTCGCCCCCTATAAAAATAGTTATATCAAGTACCAACTTTTTTTACAAACTAATGTTAAATTATATATAATTAATTAATTTAAAATAATTAAAGCTTCGTCTTTATCTAAATCTTCATAGAAGGTGGTGCAGATATTTTGCTTAATGCTTAAATAATAAAATTTGCTTCAAAGGTGGCTCAATAAGATTTCTACATCTTTTTCGAATATATTTATTTATCATTCTTTCCCCTTTTTAATTCCTTTATTTTTGGTCAAAAAGGATAATATTTTGAAATTAACATTATAATATTCTGGAATTAATAAAAATTAGCTTCTAAGTTAAAGCAAGATAAGCATAAATAATAATAAACACCCATAATTGAGAACTTTTTTGGTAGGGCTCCACTTCAACTTTAATTATTAGTTTAATATTTAACTATAGTGTACATAATCAAGTAGGTTGAGTTTGACCCATGTTAGATTCTTTTAAACTTACTTAGGCCAAGAAATGTAATTAGATTTGAGTATATATATTCGAGGTGTTGAAACATGTTAACCCAAGTTTTGAACGACCAAAAAGTTTCAACTTAAAAGGATTTTGGAACTCGAGTTTGACTCAAATTTAACTCTGTCATGATAAAAACTTATCAGTTGTGTAGATTTCAATTGACATTAGCAATCTTGAAATGCTAGAAAATGGTCGGAAAAAGCGGATATTTCCTGTATCATGCTCAAGTCAACTATTGATTTTAGCATTTGCATAAATGCATGTATGTTATTCAAATTTTAGAAACTATAAGACTATGTTGTTTGGAAAGTTAATATGTAATCGAAAAATATTATTAACTTGACATGGCATTGATCGACACATGGAAAAAGGTTAAATAATTAACAATGATGATACACGAATGGACCATGTGAAGAAAGTGAAGAAGCATTGATAATAACTTAATTTTCGAGTTATTAATAAGTATCATTACACGCATTATTATACTAATTTGGATCTAGCAGAGCATCATTAATTTGCATCATTATCAATGCTAAATAAATAAATAAATAATCAAATTAATTCTTGAGTTCCAATTTCTCCTTGAGCACCCAATCTCTCTCTCTCTCTCTCTCTCTCTCTCTCACACACACAAAAACCAAAAATTTCACATAAAAACACACAATTTTCTATCCAATAAATGCATTGAAGGGTGTGTTCAACTTCAATGACTAGCAAACAAAGGAAATGAGTCGTCTTGGAACTAAACTAATTCATGCTTTTGTCTATATAGAGCATCTTCAACCGATTCTGTATATTTAAAGATCATATTTTACAGTTGAGAAAGCATTTATAAATTTAGAGAGTAAGAACTTTTAAATATGCCAATAATTTTTTTATATTTAACATTTAATTTTAATATTCTCAAAAAATATTTATCGTTTTTCCATATCTACTATTTTTCACTAGCATCCCTTCAAATTATTATATTATTTTCTTCCATTAAAAATTGAAATGATTTGAATGTATTTAATTATACATGGTGAGTTAAAATATTAATTTAAAGAGTTTCTTGGAGTACAATAAGGGCTGACTCTTTACCGCAGATAGCATCTTATGTTTAAAGAATCTCTTGAAGAGCGTCCCCAAAAAATTCTCAAAACAAATAATATTCTCCATTTTTAAGAATCAATGCTTAAAAATGAACTCCAAAAAACTCTCTATTTTAACTTCTTAAAATAGAGAGTGGATTTGACTCCAAATTTAGAGATTCACGAATGTTATTCACTTATCTATCAATCATTTTTATCTGTTTATAAATACGTCTCAAATATGCTATTAGATCGTGACAAAGCATTCTTGGTTGAAATCAAAAGTTCTTCCATCATGAACACGACAATTTTTTTTTTTTATCTTTGTATACAATTAATAATAAAATGAAAAAGAACCATCATCAAGTATTGTTGTATCCTGTGTGGAGCCGCTATTTTTGTATTCATGACTGTCCATACGCGACATGGACCCAACACCAAATGTTAGAATTTAGAAATAGTTGTATTATTTTTTAAGACTTTCCTCTCTAAATTTGAAGAGTCAAATTCTCTCTCTCTCTCTCTATTTTAAAAAAATTAAAATAAAAAATCAAATTAAAATAAAAAATCTTTTAAACTTATTTTTAAGTAACGATTTTTTAAAATAGAGAGCATTTTTTATTGAGAGTCTCTTGTAGATACTCTAATATCTGACAGGTAGATATTAAAATCCAATTAAAATTGAAAATATAGCTGTTATTAAGTCTCACTCGTCTAATAAAAGTCAACAATAACGATTAATTTTTCAATTTTAATCTCTACCGAACGAGCCCCTAATAAGATTTAAGAAAATCGACTATATTTTTTTTTTGCTGATTTTTTTTCGATTATTCTGATAGTCAAATTCTCTCTCTCTCTCTCTATTTTAAAAAAATTAAAATAAAAAATCTTTTAAACTTATTTTTAAGTAACGATTTTTTAAAATAGAGAGCATTTTTTATTGAGAGTCTCTTGTAGATACTCTAATATCTGACAGGTAGAGATTAAAATCCAATTAAAATTGAAAATATAGCTGTTATTAAGTCTCACTCGTCTAATAAAAGTCAACAATAACGATTAATTTTTCAATTTTAATCTCTACCGAACGAGCCCCTAATAAGATTTAAGAAAATCGACTATATTTTTTTTTTGCTGATTTTTTTTCGATTATTCTGATCTCAAACTGTGTACCTCGTAGCTGGCAAGTTCTTGTTCTATTGTTCTTGAAAATATTTGCTTAAAGCAATAGGCATTAACAAATATAAATGAAAATATTTTTTTAAAATAGAAATTTTACAAATCAATAATCTTAATTTACTAATTAATATTTTTTTATGTAACAAATCATACTATTTTAAAGACATCAGATTATACAAATTTTTTATTGTTGCTTCTAATTTTAAATCAATGTTTTAACCTAACCTTTTTCAATTAGTTCTGACAGTTATTAGAAGGTATACTTAACATTCACTTATTTTAAATTTTTTATTCTATTAACATTTTGAAATGACAGTGTTGGTGCGTATTAGTCAGAAAGTTCTTCCAAATCTTCCCAACTTAAAATCCTATATTTAAATCGTATCTGCAATGAATCGACATCCATCTCTTAAGATCAATTAAAACCAGAGTCTGTTTGATACAAATTTTTTGAGAATAATTTTTACGATTTTTTTTTTTTTTTT
>CAIGRS010153626.1:0-10948 GCA_903798395.1 Fraxinus floribunda | reverse complement strand
TTTTTTTTTTTTTTTTAATTATTGCAGGGTGTTGAAGACTTGGCTCATAAGGACATGCATAGCTATTAGGTTACCACCTATTCATAGCGTTAAACATCAAATTGAGGAGAATAACCAACCCCACCGTAGTTTGGATATTCTTTATTACAGGAGATTGATAACTTGTTCCTTAGGGAAGCCAAGGAGTTTCAAAATCAATTGAGGAGTTTAAAGAGCAAAGGAAATGTGTGGGTAAACATGAGTTCACTGACGGTAACGTATCATCTTCCCATATCTAGGTTAGATGATATTCTAGTATATTTCAAGAGTCTAGATGGATATGATATGCATTTGAAATGTGTTGTGGATGTCTTAAAAGCATGAAAAATATTTTGTCATTCTTGAGTTCCTTAACTATTTTGAGGTGAACTTAAGGACTAAGTTAGGAGCCAAACTAATCTCTTGCACTTCATATGAACACTTCGACATTATGTATTGTTTTAATCCACTAACTTTATTAGATTTAATTTCTTTACATGTTGAAATTCATAGTTTAGGTGGAAAGAAGAAGATTGAACAAATTGCATCTCAAGCCGATCAAAGAAAGAGTTTTTATTATTATTAAGGGGTCAAGTTCTTCCATAACTTTGGTTCCTTGATTCAATAAATTATTGGGTCAAGCTTTAAATAAAAATTTTAGCTTTCTTAGGTTGTGATTCAATCTTTTGTGGGTTACGAAGTTACTATTGCTAGATAGTTTCACATCAACGTCCCTTTCCATACACTTGCAATAGACATGCTCGCTCTAATGGTTGACCTAACACCACACCACCATCTCAGTCCTCGAGAGTACCCCACTATTCTAGCTGCCACTTCTTTTATCAGCCTCTTCATTCCCTCTAAAGCCACAGGGCATCCATTCCGTCATCCTAAAACATTTTTATTGGCATGAAGCCATGCGAGAGGAATTTGATGCCATGATTCGAAATGGCACTTGGAGACTCATTCCTCCTCAAACCTTCCACATTGTTGTCAATTGTAAACTTTCGGGACAAACACAAACCGTATGTGTTTGTTGAAAATACACTTATTTGGATCAAAAAATGTAGACATTTATTAGTTCTTTTGATAAATTATGACCTGAGTTATTGTATATTTCATTTATTAGGTGAAAATGATTGGATATGAAATTGGAAGAAAGAAGCGAAAAATGGGAAATTCAAAGTTTGTGTACCTAAGTGCAACTTTTCAATAGTTGATTAGGATCTTTCATAGAGATATAAGAAGGTCACAACATGAAAGGATCTAATTAACATTGAGAGATACTTTTAATTAACTTAGGAATATCAACAACAGTGTGAACATATGATAATGTTGTTGAATTGCACTCAAACATATTAATAAAGGGGATTGGTCGTAGTAATTATCTAGTCTAAATTTGCAAAACCTTCATAATTTAATCACTACAATTGTTAGTTATAAATCATAAAAATACACTTGGCTATTTGATTACAGTTACAATTGATTGACACTATATTGAGTACATAGCACTCGTGAGAACAATACTCTACTTTTCACTCTATTACTTGTTCACAATACCGTACATTTGAAGAATTTAAATGATCGTTGAGCGCTATAAAACCAACCTGTTTCCAAAGATGCAAGTAACGTGAGGTTGACTACCATGAAACTTTTAGCTAATTATAAAACCCACCACCATCCACCTTATTCTGAGTCTTTCTCATGATTACAATTGGTCTCTTCATTAATTCGATGATGACCATACCCTTTTATAAAAGGTCCTTTATTGATGATGTCTTCATTTCCAACTCTAGGATGCATTTATCAAAATAATCCCCATTATTTTTGTCAACTCTGAAAGGTAACTGTTGCTTTAAGTCCAAAAAACGTTACTCAACAAGCTTTGATAATTCCTTCGTTTCACTACCTTCGAATTTCTCAATTTGATACATCTCTATTCATCTACAACCCAACACACTCTTTTTTTTGGTCTATTTAGTTGTCATAGGTATTGCCGATCTTGATGAGTTCATCTCTCACTTAGGGCATTGATTTTTCCTTAAATATCTAGGCCCTATTTCCTTTTCCTTGGCATAAGTAGAAGCCTAATGAGTTTATGATATAGAAACTATTTTTTGTTTTTTTTAGAAAAAAAAAATCTTGTACTCAATATGAATGCGTTTGAGTTAGATATTTTTTTTTATGACATTGAGATTCACCTCTATATGTTGTTGCTAGCTATAATAGGCCCAAAGACTGTATTTTTATTCTTAATTGGGAATTGATTAAAGAGATCCACTTGAATTAACTTTTAGATTTCATGTTAAAGGCTTTTTATTATTGTGGTAACTTTATAACTACACTCATCGCCTAACACAATCATCTTTACAGTGGTACTTAAGTTTTAATAGGGTTTAATCTCGTACAAAATTTCATCATATGTGGATGAAGATCACTATATATGAGTAAATGTTTGATGATTGGTTGTAATTCTAAATTTGATGTTGATAACATTGTATTTGCTAAGTATAAGGAGTGTATTGAGACCATTTTGAAATAGTTATCCTCAATCTTTGAGATTAAGTTTAGCAAATTGTGTATATTGTTTTAAAAATTATTCTAGTCTTTTTGCTCTATCACAAAAGTTATATATTATAAAGTACCATATTGATACTTCTATATCAGAAGGTGGTCATATAAGACTCATATATGTACAAGGACTCCATAAATGCTCAAAGAAACATCCAAAGAGCCATATCTAGTACAATTAGGCATTAGAAGTATGCTATGATGTATACTTGTCCTAACATTTTTCATGTCATGGATCTAGTTAGTAGGTATCAATGTTATCCGTGGAAAGAGTATTGTTATACCTAAATAGTGTTGCTATCAGTTATTCTATAAGTTGTTGAGGGAATAACTTGTAGCGGAAGAGATATATGCAAATGTCAACTTGGATGAGAGTTAGTCAAACACAAATAGTTATTAGACTTGTGCACTCTTGCGATGTAGAGTAGCAACAAGCATATCTTGTAGTGTATTTCTTGAGAGCAAAAGAAATTATTTAGTATAGATTAATGAGCAGATTGATACAGGTTGAGAATATGAGATCTATGTAGTTGTACAACGATCTCATATGTTTAGGATCTCAAGTATCACGATGGAATCAAACAATTGATGGTATTTTTGTGAGAGACCAATGGTAAAGAAAATATCTTTGCGATATACCTATGCAATGATTTGTAATCGCTATACTCTGAAGACGTCAAGAGATATACTTGTTGGTAACATCAAATATCTAGAATTGTGTAGAATATGAATTTAGTGGATCAAAAAACTCTTGATTGACCTTTATATGTCCATAGATAAACAGTTTTATGTGTAATCTAATATTGGGACTACAAGATAATAATTTGCATGCACATATATAACGAACAAGTCGAGATTAGCTCCCTCACATGAGCAAATACCACAGATAATTTCGAGATGTACTGAGATGAGGCAAAGTGATGGTGTTATGTACATTGTCATGTCATTTTGATGAAATATCAAAATAAAATTATTATAAGTAATCATAAATCCATCAATTAAGCCTTTTTGTAGCCAGATCAAGTTCTCTATATGATATTACCTAGAGGACTGAAAATAAGGAAAACTTGAGTTAGGTATCGAGAAATACCTGAATTAGTATCTATACATCGTTGTTTATTTTTAAAGAACACCACCCTAAGAGAGGGAAAAAAATACTATAGCACACGTTTCATGCCATGTGCTTTTACGACCAATATAGGGTAAATAAATGAATGGATCATTGCCTCCTCCAGGGGCGGACCCAAGATTTTGGTTCAAGGAGGCGAGACTTGCGTAAAAAATAATTTTAAACAATAAAGATAATATTCAAACAGAAAATGATTCCAGACATGTTTGAAAACAAAAGGTTAATTTTTTTTAAGCTTAGCGAATCATGCCCTGAGCTCTTCCATCACCAATGCTTTCATTCCAGCATACGAAGATGATGCATCATCAGCAATCAAGAAACTAATGGTAGCTAACCAATTAAATAACACATTAAATAAGTTATCCAATTGGTAGCTAACCAATTAAATAACACAATATGGATGCATAAATAATCGAAAACCCAAGAAATTACTAAATTGACGAGTTAAAAAAGGAACTACTCAACAACTAATAATTGCATATGCGATCAAGAAGTTTAGGGGCCAATTATTGGTCCCAAGGTTTAACCCTCGCCCAAGCGCCATAAGAGCCCTTGCACTATGTTCACCAAACTTGAGAGCAGAAGTTTCAAGTGACACTCATTTACTCCACTACCTTCTTTATGCATGCATGGTTCACCTTTTGTAAGTTTTATAAATACAGAACAGTATCAAGAACCTCTCATACCATAGAATTCATCAAATCTTAAAACAACTTTTTGGAGAGAATTAAAATGCAAATACAAGATTTCAATCAATTGACGATCCAACCTTGGTTTTTGGCAAAGAAGAGAAGAGATTCATCAAGAAATCGTTGAAGAGATTCAATATTTATCTTCATTATCTAAAATCCGGGTTATGTTTTAAAAATGAGTCATGATTTCTCGTAAGTGGTTATCGAAAGCAACAAAAGGATAGAGAGCACTATATAACAATGTTGTGAGGTTCGATAGAGGAGAGATATATATGCATGATTTCATGATATAAAATTGCATTAAATTGGGGGATTTGAAGTCTTAGAGATTCAACCAAACTTTTACCAAGCCTTCGATTGGAGTTAGAATTAATTGATTCCAAATTAAGTTCATATCCCTTGTTTGGCCTCCATTTTGATTAATAATAATTTTTTTAAAGAATGTGTGGTTAAAAAAGAATAAAAAGTTTTGGATTTATGTATAACATTATTTTATTAGAGAATTTTCTCTCTCCCCCCCCCCCTCTCTCTCTCTCTCTCTCTCTCTCTCTCTCTCTCTCTCTCTCCCTCTCCCTCTCCCTCTCTCCCTCTCCCTCTCTCATACAGGATGTAATTTCAAACTAAAGAACAAACACAGAAACAAAAACACTTTAAGGCAAGGGATACACTTGAAATTGGAACAAAAATCAAGAAACAAAGGGATGGTTTCAAAGAAAAATAAAGAGACAATGAAATAAACGAAGGATAGATGAAAACCTGTTTGGAAGCCTAGGCATTGATACCAAATGATGCAAACCTAGACAAATAGTGTCGCGAGACCCGACAACAATACTTTGGAATACAAACCTGGATCGTCCACAAACAAGGAATTCAAAGGTAAAGAAAGAATATTGACCCCGTGGCTATAAAGAACCAGAAACCAATAATAATATAATGGTTTGGAAATCACAAGTTAGCACTTTGAATTCCCGAAAAGTTACTGAAGAACAAAGTAGGAGAAAAATCCTCTCAATTGTATATCATAAACTGCCCTTACAATGAGAGTTTCAAGCCTATTTATAATGTTAAGTTGGCTTGTAAACCGAATAGAAAACCTTAATCTCACATTCCCCTTTTGAGCCCTACATAAGTTGGGTCAAAATAGGCCCAAAACAATCATTGGGTCTTCACTGGATTGGACTTGTACACCCAACTCATTGGAATTAGCCTTGGACTTGGTCTCTTCTTCAAGTACACGTCCTACCAAGCCTTGTATGGCTTCTTGTAGCTTCTTTGCCCAAGCACTTGTTATAGGACCAGTTGGCATTTGAAAATCCATGCCTTGTGCATCGTCTCCAAGCTCAAATTGAGTAGGATTCTCAAGCTTATGAGTTTTCTCCTCTTCATGTTTCCTCTTAGCTGTCCCATATCAGGAAGAGTTAAAGGACACTACAATCTCCCTTCAACTGACAGAATAATCAATTGAACACACTCTAGGAATAGTTTAGAACAAGCTCATTAAAGTGGGCAAGTTTATATTTACAATGGACTTTGTTGTTTTAGACATAAAAGAATTTTGGGATGTATCATTTGTCTTCGATAATCATTCTTGTCCACAAGTCGGGTTATTTTGGACTTTGAAACAGGTGAGCTAACGTTGAGGGTGTGTGATGAGCAATAAAAAATTCAGGTCTATACCATTGTCGAAAAGCAATCCCAAGATGAGGAGAACTGAAAAGTTAAGTTATGAGAACCATGGGACAAAAGCTAGCAAGGATCTGTTGATTGTCGAAAGACCAATAATGAGATCACGAGTAAAAAAAGATCAAAGAAGCCATGGGATTACTCGTTCCAGCTACATATACTGAGACTTTGATTGCAACGAGCAAAACAACAATTGTCAACTTCGGCATGGAAGAGGAAGCAAGATGGGTACAATTGATTAAAGCAAAGGAAAATGAGGAGCTGGCGGACCATGCCCACATGGAGCAATTGAGCTTGAGGCCATACTTCAAACCCAAAATCAACTCGAGACGAAACAAGGCCTACCATGCAGCCGCAATGGGGTTAAAATCTAGACGTGTTTTCATGAGTTCTATTTTAAGTCTAATTCGTTTGTTCCGGTAACTTTTAGAGTACTTCCGAATTGTTTAGGGTTTTTATGAGTTCCCTATATATATATATATAAGGCTCATTCTATTCTTTAACATTAATCATTATTGAGAGATTAAATCAAAGCAAGATTGATTTCTTGTTTTTTAGTGAACTCAATTTCGAACTTATCAATGATTTTATCTTTGTAGTGTTTAATAACTTCATAGCAAGGTTCATAATTTTTGTGATTAAGGAGTAAAGTTCCTTTATAACTTTGGTTCAACGAATTATTGGATCAAGCTTCAAATCTGAATTTTAGCTTTCTTGGGTTGTGATTCAATCTTGTGTGGGTTCCAGAGCTACTATTACTACGTGGGTTCACATAGGTATAGCTTTGACTCTAAAATCAAGGTTATATCTTTATCTTTCCGCATTTTTTTTCTTAATTCACATCTTCTTCATCGAGTCTCCATTGTTTTCTTGAGTCTTTTACAGAAAGAATATTCAAGAGTTGTTTTGTGTATTAAAATTAGTGCACCAATACATTTGTTTTCCGATTTTACTTGCCTTTGTTGATTTTCCGGATATTTAGTGTAAAAAAACGAAAATTCTAGAGAAAATTCAAGTAAAAAGGAAAAGAAAATTCCAAGCCAAAAGGTGGCTTATTCAATTTCAAGAAATACTTTCTTGAAAATCCTTGAAGCGCAATTTCTTTCAAGAAATCAGTTCAATACCAAAATCATCCATTGGTATCAATATTTTGGAAAGGCAAAAATCAATATCAAGAAATACTTTTTTTGAAATTTTTGGTTGCGTTTTCATTCAATTCGTTCGGTCCTTTATTTCTTGTGTCCTTTTTCTCAAGTCATTATCCTTCCTAAATTTCTTGGTTTTACGGGTTTGAACCACACAAAGGGGAATTTTTTGATTTAGATCAATTCGTTCCTTAGAGAATTTGAAAGAGAGCATTAAGAGGAAAGAGGCAAGTGGTGAGATTATTAGAGGGAAAAGGCCAAATTTGAGTGAAATACAAGTGCAAACACGTGAGGCAATTACAACATTATGTGGAGTTGGAAGACGTGTTACACGTGTCAATAAAGGTGGAGAGGCAATTAAAAAGAAATGGAGCAGCTAGGTATTCTTCGGGTTCTTCAAGTTCTAATCCTTCTTTGAAACCAAGTGGGATGTTAACTACCAAGGTGATAAGATGAAGTAGCTAGCAAAATAAAACCCAAGCAGATTCCCAACCTCCTAGAAATAAGGATATCAAGTGTTTTCGATGCTCGGGATTAGGGTTTGCTTCTCAATGCCCAAAAAAAGGGCAATGCTCTTGTGTGATAATGGAAGTGTTGAGTGATAGTGATAGTGATGAAATGCCCAAATTAGAGGATGCTAGTGATGGTGATGGAGTAGAGTACCTAGTGATAGGTGAAACACTTGTTACGAGTGTGCTCTCAGTACACAAATCAAGGTGGATGACATGGAGTAGTAAAGGGAGAACATCTTTCAAACTAGGTGCCATGTCAACAACAAGGTATGCAGTATGATTATTGATAGGGGAGTTGTACCAATGTTGCTAGTCCCTTGTAGAAAAATTAGGTTTGACTATACTAAAACATCCTAGACCCTATAGATTACAGTAGTTGAATGAATGTGGAGATGTTAGAGTTAATAGGCCAGTCTTGGAGAGCTTTACAGTTAGGAAGTATAGTGATGAGGTGATGTTTGACATAGTTCCTATGCATGCTAGCCATGTTGGGAGGTCATGGTAGTATAATAGGGAAGTGATACATGACGGATACAAAAAGAGATACAACTTTGTCAAAGATGAGAAATCTATTACTCTTCTTCCATTAACACCAAAATAGGTCTACGAGGGTAAATTGAAATTGAGAGGTGAGGAAAAGAAGAAAAACAAAAGGAGGCAAAAGGAGAGTGACATAGATAATTCAAATAAGAGAGAAAATAGTGAGATGACTGAAAATAAAGAGAAAAGAGTGGAGCTACATGAGAGATACCCTTGTTAACAATTTCAAATTCCACAATAAATACAATCTTTTTCATATAATTTATGTTGCCAAATAGAAGTTCGACACATAACCTATAATTCTATACTACTTTTTTTTTTTTTTTGGAAAAAGTACCAATGTCACTTCATGCATTAAATGCTAATTTTTACCTAAAGTGAATAAATAACCCATGACATGGAAACCCGACCCATCACGAATCAAGTCTGTTGGCTTAATTTACATAAATCAACCCGGTCCGTATAATTGAAAACAAGATTGAAATCCAAGAAAACTCACCCCATTGACTCAACTCTGTCCAACCCTAAATTTCATAGTTTAACTAAGAGTGGTTAATTTTGTTTTCCCTATAACCCATTCATCTTTCCATCCTTTCCAAATCGGTGGTAGTGCCGGCGGCGACGGTAGTTTGAGTTATATAGATAGGAAGGAGATAAGAATGTAGGACTTTAAATTTATGCCACCGATCTGATAATACTCTTCTCAATTACTGCATTTCGAAGGTTGATTCGTATCTGAAGGTTAGTGCAAATGCATTTCATTTTCGTTTAAATACATTTTGGGTTTGCAATATTTGTTATTCATAATGATGAAACTATGAAATGAGGAAATCTTATTCTTAGAAGAATATGTATGTTGAAGAATGTCAGCGCTAATTTGGAAGTTGCGTGAGTATTATTTTGATTGAAATTTTTTTGTTGTAGATTTGCAACTGATTTTGCTCAAACAACATCACTTTTATATTTCTATGGAGATTTTTGATGAGCGTTTGCTTTATGCTCTAATATTTGTCCTATTTACAAAGGAGTAAGCTTGGTTGGAATTAACTGAGTTGTCGTTCAAGGGCATAGTACGTGAGTTAAAGGAGATAAAAGATGGAATAGTTAAAGAAAACTCGTCCCATTCACTCAGCAGTTTAGTTAATTTTAATGTTCATGCCTTTTAGAGGCAACATACAAGTATTGAATATGTTCCTTTATGTATAATTTGGATATCACTTTTCTTAACTCTTCTTGTGCAATGCTAATATCAGTGCTAGAAGTCTCAAATTTTCATGACAATATCAAGTGTAGCTTTCCGGATGAATGCGATCTGTGTCACTTTAGGCAAAAGTACAGAACCTTTTAGCAATTCCAATTGAATGCATGAAATATTTTATTGAATTCCAAATGGATGTGTAAAGCTTCATTCAAAAAAACTATATTCACTACTCCTCGAGCTAGGCCAGGGTATTATAAATTATTCATATCAAACAAAATATTTATTTTGTTTCGTAGTTGCTAAACTTTTGTTATTTTATTCTTTGTTTTTGTTATATGTAGATTACTTCCTCACACCAATACAAAATTTCGGAGGAAGAGCGTGTTCCGACCTAAATTTCACAAGTTAGCAACACTAAGTACAAAACAGTTGTCCTCAACATATTTGATGAACAACAACGGACTATATTCGATGATAGTTGTATAGGACATGCTGCGAAGTCGTCGGAGCTCAAACTATCTGCGTAATTAGTCCATTAAATGGTGAATAGATCCATGATTTGCCTAAATCGTTTCGAGGCTTGGTTCAAGGTGAGCCAAATGTTTGCAAGATTCGAAAAGTTGAAGTTCGCATTAATAACTGGCTTGAACTGTGGTGAATTATCTAAAGGGTTGGCTTTCGATAAAATTTTAGATAAAACACAGCCTACATGACAAAGTGTTTACCAATAGAGATCGAATATCTTGTAGTGACCTGCAGAAGGTTTTTTTTTTGGAAATGTGTCAACCGTAACAATCGTTACAAACTTGGGTTGGCACTAATTATTGAAGGGGTATTCAATTCCTAAGACTGAAATGTCGGAATACATCTCGAAACTCTTTCTATTGTGGATGACTTGGATTTCTTCTCGCCTACCCATGGTGGACAGTAAGCTTTAAACTTCTTATCAAATCATTGCTCCGTGGATGGGGGAGAAAGGTGGACATGGTAAAGGTCAACAATTGTGACAGGATATCGTACACATTATACGGATTCCCTCTTATTGTTCAGGTATAGATGTGTCCGCATTTATTTCATTTCTATGCATTGCACATGTTTTGTATGGAGCCATATATGGTAACTAACGTTATAAATTTCTAGTAGTTGTGTGTGTACAAGGCAATCCCAGAGTTGGGAGGTCGATTTTAGAGCAAAATTGGTGACAACATTTCGAGAATGTTGCGATGGTTTGGCACAAGACAGCCTCAATCAAGGACATATTCAAATTTCTTTAACAAGAATCATGTGTGCAATTCACATACATAATGGGTATTACACTTTCGGCATATACAATCAATGATTTTGATATTTTTTCTTCCCTTCGCAGGTCCATTTGTGAGCGACAGACCCTATTTTGGACAATCTCATTGCTCAATCATCTGAAATACAGCACTGTCCACTGGAAGGTGAAGTGATAC
>CAIGRS010153589.1:0-20362 GCA_903798395.1 Fraxinus floribunda | reverse complement strand
CGAAATAATTTTAACTAAAAAATTTGACGATATGTGACCAGTAAATAAATTCGTGACTTATAATTATGAATATGTGACCATTAATTACAAAAATGTGACTTTATTATCTTTATTTAATTAAAAAAAACCTTGATTTTTGATTTTTTAAACTATAAACCTGATTTTTGAATTTAGAAACTTAAACACCTTATTTTTTATTTTTTCCCTTTTATTAACCTCGGTATAAGTCTTATTTTTTTAAAAAAAAACTCATTTTCAAAAACTCATTCTCTTAATAAATTAATTTTATAAGCATTATTCTTTAAAAACTCTTTTTCAACGACATTCTCTCAATAAAATGATTTTATGCGTAAATTCAAAAATTTTCCTACTTTATAATCGTATATTCTTCAAAGAATAACTATTATAAAATTTATTCTTAAAAAAATGGACGGGACTAAGTAATTTATCGTTTCTCCTTGTTTGAAATTCAACATTAATGTTAACTATGTAAATATAACAACCTCGTTCTATGAAATGCATGCATAAGACTAATTAATGACGTTATTATTGAGATCAACACTAACCAATGGATGTTTGGCAAATGTTAGTTACAAGCATCATTTTGACATTTTCTATGCATGCTTAGGAGTTGGAAGAGACGAAAAATATTAATTAAATTTCAAATCTATGTTACATGTATGTAGGTACGTTCATGAATACTATGAATTAGATTGATTATGTTACCAATAAGTAACAAAAATCAAAGCATTAGGCCACTCCACCGCCCTACCCAAATACATGGTAATTGGTAAATCAATATATGTTAATGTGATACCAATATTTATACGATGGACTTTTCGTGAGATAGAAACAATGGGTATTCAAATAGGATTAATCTACTTTGTCATAAGGAATAATGATAAAGAGGTTGACAGATGTATATGTAACAGTAGATGATTTGATAAAAAAAACTAATTGTATTTTAAATTGTTCAATGATAGGATTATGTCAAGGTATCAGGTACTGCAACATGATTGATTCAAAAAATGTTGAGCCTTCTACAACACTAGTCTTAGCTGGGCATAAATTGATAGTTTATTATAGACTGATTATATTGTGATATTGGACACTACATGACATGACAATGACGACACAAATGATATTGACACAGTTTTAAAATTATCCCACTTCGAGGTAAGAGAAAATAAATTGTCTAAACATTTGTGACTTTACTAAATGTAACAATTATATCATTTACCTTTTTAGCATAATCGATCCCCCAACTTTTCAGTTATATAGCAAAATTTCCATTTCTTCCATTTTGTCTATTAAATGATGGATTTACCCTCCTCTTTAAATAAAAAATAAATAAAAGAAAGCAATAAAACAGCAAAAAGAAAAAAAGACTTTGCTATAGTAACATAATGGGTTACCAAATTTTTTACAACGGCCCCCTATTGGGGGGCGCCTGTGCCGCTGTGGGCCCATACACCACCCCCCCTCCCCCCAATAGGGGGTCGCCATGTGGCGATTCGATCAAAAATTATGGCACACATTATAGTAAAGTAGAATAATCCAAGAAAAAATGGAAGTTACAAAAGAAGTCCTTTGAACTTTCCAAAAAGTACAAATAAATTCCACTTAAAATAATTAAATGTATATTAACAAAACTAAAATGGAATTTAGAAAAAGTAAAATTTCATATTCCTCACTCATCCATCCCCAGGCCAATCCACCCCTTCAATGGTCAAAGTTCAAATACCACTTTCATAAATGCAATTACGTTGACGACGCGTCACCACCACCCCCACTGCCTACACTCATTTGTTAATGAATGTGCATGTACACACATACGTAGGGAAGTGAGATTAAAGGTTACAACCTTTTGTGTCATTTGTTTTTCTTTAAGATTAGATTATGAGGAGAAAAAAATTATTTGTAATGTTAATTGTAAATATGGTTGATGACGAAAGATTTCTATAATCACATAGTACGCAAAAATACAGAAGAAGTCATATCAAATATTTACAAGGGATTTTTGGACTTCTGATGCCCTAGACTCTTGTAGAGAAATTTTTTTTTTTTTTTGGGAGGGAGAGAGAGAGAGATAATATATGGGTTTGCTTGATTTTTCTATTCATGTTTTTGCTTCTGAAAATTTTATTGTTGTGGCTCTTAATTTGTATATGCCAAGTAATTTATATGAATAAAATTCTGCTTATCTTTTTCCTTTTGTGGCTTGTGTCTAAGGTTGTCGTGACTAGTGTGATTGTATTTGTAGAGGTGATTTTTGGCCATGTCTTTTTGACACATGGGCCTGTATTTCGCTGCTTCAGCCCGCATTAAGCAATTAAAAATAGAGCTCTCCATTTTTTTTTTCTCTGCATTCTCCATTCAAGAAACAATATTGTATTGTAGGTTTTGGAGACAAGACATTGAGATTTATTACCAAACTAGAGTATACAGACGACGAAACATGATGTCCCTTGCTTTGTCTACAATGTGAATTATACAACATATTTCTTTTCATTAATTTAATAATCAAATAATGCACCAAATGAGCTTATTTTTGCATAAATGATTATATAAAATTATTGATTGGCAAGAAATGCAACTAGGAATACTACAATTTTTTCTAGGAAAGCGTGCCTAGTTTATGAAGGTATTTTTGTTTTTCACACTAGCTGGTCAAACTTGTTCAAGAACATAGATTTGTTTTAACTTTTAAGCTGCTTTTCACTCTCTCTGAATTCAAGAAAATCTGTTTGGTGTAAATTAAAATTAGATTCTTTAACAGATTGTAATAGAAGTTTTTGAAATCTGTAGTTGAAAAGTTGTGAGACACGTGAAAGATGTGGTTAATATTGATTGTTTGACTTTGACTTGAATTAAAATCGAATTTTAATCCGGACCAAACAGGGACTTGATTTTAATCCGGCCCAAACACGGGTTATACTTCAGTGGCTCTAGAGTCTAGTCCCCTTTGTTTCCATATATTTTTTAATGGAAAAGTTGTAATTTTCGTCCTCAGTCCTTGTGAAATGTAACAAAATTACTCTCAAAAAGTGAGTTAGAGATTCTCAATCTAGTGAGAGAAAGTCCCACTTGGTGCACACTCTTCTTGAGAGATTATTTGAATTTTCTACATCTTTTCTTGTTGATAATCATATTTGATGCTTGGATTTCTGATTCTAAATCAATATTGAGATCAGTTTTCCAAATTTCGTCCATATCAGTTTGGTTTTCTCCAAGTTTTTTTTTAAGATTCGTTGGAGTTTTGGGAAATCTGGCATTATAACCTCAGAATTTCTCGATCTTGATTTGAATTTTCTCTTACTCCTTAGGTGAAAGTTTTAAATCAAGTAAAGATCTTGTTGAGGTGTTTCATTTTTAATTGATTTTGATTACTTTCTTGAAAAATTTCATTTCCTTCTTCTCCTGGGTGCAAAATTGCAAGAAGTTCTTCCAATTTTTTGGAGTGCAGATCCAAACTCAGCACAAAAATTTATTGGTGTTCCTGTTTCTGCAAAATCCGGCCACCAATTTGGTGCGCCGAATATTTTTTGGAAAGTGTAAGATTCTTCGCCGTCATTGTAAACTTTTCATTTTCCCATTTAACATATTATGGGAAAGAAATCAAATTACCAAAACGATGGGAGATTACCAATTGTTTTTGGTAAGTTACCAAATCCCACAATTGGAAGTGCAACAAATCAGGAAGGAAAGTTACCAAATCCCACAGGTGTAATTGTTGCCAATCAGGAAGGTAATAAGCCTAATTGCAGACCGGATGTCTTGATCTAAGAAATTTTCCATCACGTAGAAAAATTTCTGGTGAGTTTCCAAATGTGGCTGGGTCCAAACTAAACGTTTTTCCTGCACAAGGAGAGTCTTCCTCTAAATCCTTGGATTCTACGAAGACAATTTGGGAGGAATCTAATACGAAATCACCAAGTGTGTCCCAAATACTGGGTGATGAAGACACAGAATCTGAAGAAGGCTCAAATGAAAGACATCAAGATAGCCATATTATTCTTGAAAATAAATTTGAGGCAGCCAAAGCTCTGTGGGCTGACTTATTTAAAGACAATCGCAAGCGTGAGAATGGATGCAAGCTCAAATCCTGCGAAAACCTACCAGAAATTTTGGTTTTCGAGGAAGAAGATCTTGATGATGATCAAACAGCATGGGGACACTGTTTAGTGGGATACTTTGCTGGACGATTCCCAGGTAAAATAGTCTTACTGCAAATGTGTAATAAGTGGGGAGTTAAATACCAATACTTTGTTCATCAAAGTGGATGGCTGGTTTTCAAATTTGAAAATACCATTGATAAATCTTAATTTTTTGAAAGAGGCCTATATTTTGTATATGGTAGACCGTTGATGCTGAAAAATGTACCATCATTCTTTGAGTTCGATGATGGTGATATTAGCACTCTACTGATTTGCGTAACATTATCGGAGCTGCCATTGAATTTTTGGACACCCAATGCACTAAGTAAGATTGCAACAAAGATTGGAAAACCGATCACGACTGATTTGCTCACTACAACAAAGTGACGGATTTCCTTTGTACGAGTTCTTATTGAGGTTGACGTCTCAAAGGATCTAGTTCGCTCAGTTTTGATGGAACTTCCAAGTGGTAAAGTCAGGAATCAGGTCGTTTATTATGAGCATGAGCCCAAATTCTATTCCATTTGCAAAATTGTTTGCCACAAAAATGATGCATACAAAGGAAAAACTGCTCCCGCTAACCATAAGCAAGTAATTTCTCCTAAGTATGTTGCAAAGAAAACTGGGAAACAGATTAATGTACATGACCAAAGCATTTCTCGAGGCTCAGGTCAGATATCTAATGACATCAGAACATGAATGGCAACTCAAGTAAGGCAACAATGGAATAGAACTGTGTGCGCGAAGCAGATACAATAGCGACATATCAGAATGTTGTTATGGGAGTTGTTCAGTCAACTGATGACGGTCAGAACATTGATGGTTTTCTAAGTGAGCCAACAACAAATCCGATTGACCAAAATGTTAATCAATCCCAACATGCAGATTCCATCAGTCGGATCAATACAGAACAAAGTGCACAACTAGTACTAAATGAGGATGATGCCCCTTTCATAGAGGTGGGTAAGAATAATAAACCAGTTCTTGCAACCAAAGTTCAGATGGCAAGGAGAATTACTCCACAGCCTATTCCAAGTAATAAAGTGTATCCAAAAAAGACAAGAGCAGAATTTGAAACACCCATCTTCCATGGTACAAATGCTGTTCTTGAAGGTCCATCATCGAAGACAACAAGCAATGATAAGCTTATTGCCAAGCCTGATATGCAGCCAATTAAACAGAAGAAGGATAAAAAGAGGGACAATGCCCTTTTTATATCATCATGAAGATTGTATTGTGGAACATTAGAGGTTTCAATAGGCCCCTAAAACAACATGGGGTTCAACTCCTCATTAAGCAACAATGTATAGATATTATTGGCGTGTTGGAGACAAAAGTCTACCAACAAAAGTTAGCTCGAATCATGAGGAACAAGTTCGTTGGGTAGAAGCATACTCATATTTTTCCTTCCCATTCGGCATGAAGAATCTTGGTGCTTTGGGACCACGCAAAAGTCGACATTTTTGTCTTGGAAGCTACCCCATAGGTTATACACTGTGAAGTAACCTATAAGGTAACTTTTATCACATTCCGTTTAAGTTTTGTTCATGGTTTCCATTCTATTGTTGCTCTGAGGACTTTATGGAGTAACTTGATTGATTTTGGAGACACTTGTACATTACCTTAGATGATCATAAACTATTTTAATAATGTACTTTGTTCTGAGGAACGATGTAATGGAGTGGAGGTAACTCCATATGAAATTACGGACTTTGCGGATTGTTGTTTGAATTTGGGTCTTACAGATTTGAGATCCATTGGATGCTATTATACTTGGTCCAAAAATGCAGTGGACAATATCTTCAGTTTGGAGCAAGCTCGATAGAGCTATGGTAAATGAACTTTGGCAGTAATCAGGAATTCATGCCTTGGCAACTTTCCAACCAGCTGGCTATCTCTCGAATCACTTGCCATGCATTGTTTCACTTCTACGGGATGGTGGACATAGAAGCAAACATTTTAAATTCTTCAATATGTGGACAACTTATCCAGATTTTTAGAATGTAGTGTCTTCTAATCGGAACCAGCATATCAATGGCATGAAGCTCTGTGTAAAAAGTTACAGAGACTCATGGGAATGCTTGAAGCAACTCAATACCAAGTACTTTGCTCATATTTATATTTGAGCTGAGAAAGCTAGAAATGATCTTAAGGCTGCTCAAATGGAATTACATGATCATCCGACGGATATTGAGCTGCAAAGAACAATTGCATCTCTTCAAAAACAAGTCGTAGGTATTTATGATGCAAAGAGAAACTTCTACTACCAACAAGCCAAATGTACGTACTTGAGCAAGATTGATAAATGTATGGGATTCTTCCACTCCTTGGTTAAAAGAAATGAAAAGTGGAATTTCATTGCTGCAGTGATTAAGGAGGATATGACTGCAACGAATTGTCAAATGGAGGTGGTAGCTGAATTTATTAATTACTATCAGAACTTGCTTGGGACAAATATCACATGTGATCCCATCGATCGTAATATATTTGATGAAGGACCATTACTCTCTTTGAAACATGCAGAATCCATTGTTAAGGATATTCCTTTGGAAGAGATTAAAGATGCTTTGTTCAACATTGGGGATGATAAATCCCTAGGACCGGATGGATAGACCTCACATTTTTTCAAGAAAGCATAGGAGACTGTAGGGGGTGATTTTGTTGATGCTATTACTGAATTCTTCAGATCCAGTTCAATGCTAAAACAAATTAATCACACCATCATAGCTTTGATTCCGAAGGGGCAGCCACTCATCTACGGTCTGGGATTTCAAGCCTATTTCATGCTGTAATGTGGCTTATAAGGCGATCACAAAAATCTTGTCTAACAGATTAGCGCCTATTCTTGGTTTCATCATTGACCAATCGCAGACAGCCTTTGTGGAGGAAAGGAGCATGGTTGAAAATGTACATCTTGGATAAGAGCTCTTAAGGCAATACAATAGGAAAAGAGTATCGCCAAGATGCTTCCTTAAAATTGATCTTCGAAAGGCATATGATTCCATCAGTTGGGAATTTCTGACAGTTTTAGAGGGACTGGGATTTCCATACAAATTTATTAGATGGGTGATGGCTTGCATCTCAACACCATCTTTCTCAATTGCAATCAATGGTGGCACACACGGATCCTTCAAGGGTAAAAGGGGACTACGATAAGGTGATCCCTTATCACCATTCTTATTTGTGATCTGTCTTGAATATTTTTCAAGATCCTTGAAAGCGGCTACAAACAATACTGGATTTAATTATCATCTGAAGTGTGGGCTCTTGAAAATCACACATTTGGCTTTCACGGATGACTTGATGTTGTTTGCTAAGGGTGACATTATCTCTATGTGCATACTGATAGATTGGAAAATTTAGGAGATTGTTTGGGGCTTTGAATGAATGCAAATAAATCCAACATATTCACTGCTGGAATTCATGGCTAAGACTTGGATGACATTCAAGAGTTAATGAACATATCGAAAGGTACTATGCCTTTCAAATATTTGGGGATTCCATTAGTTGCAGAAAAATTGAAAGTCGATCATTATGCTCCTTTCTTGGATAAAATCGCAGCATACATACATGCCTGGACGAGATCGTCACTATCTTATGCTGGTAGAGCTAAACTGGTGAGATCAGTTTTATAAGGAGTTGAATGCTTTTGGTTATCTATATTTTCGATTCCAGCAACGGTCACTTTGAGGATTATACGTCTCTGTAGGAACTTTCTTTGGAATTCCAAGAAATCGCTAGTTGCATGGCTTGATGTTTGTCTCCCCAAAAATGAGGGAGGATTGGGATTTAGAGACATTAAATGCTAGAATAATGCACTATTAGCCAAGTCAATGTGGAACATACATGCCAAGAAAGACACACTATGGGTACGTTGGGTCAATCATGTGAATCTTAGAGAGGGATCAATATGGGAATGGTCACCCAAGATGGATGATTTGCCATTACTCAAGGATACTGAAGGATCATCTTATGCTGCATGCCAAAAAAAAATTCAGAATGGATCCATGGAGAAAATATAAGCATTGCTAAAGCTTATGATTATTTTCGACTGAAGGGTACACCAGCTATCTGGGCAAAGGTTGTTTGGAGCTCATGCATTACTCCAAAACATTCCTTTATCTTGTGGCTTAGTGCAAAAAATAAGCTCATTACCAAGGATCGACTAGAACACATGGAGATTGACAGCAGGTGTGTGTTCTATCAAGCTGCAATTGAATCAGTCCAACACCTTTTCTTTCATTGTAGCATGAGCATGGACATCTGGGGACAGATTAGACATTGGCTTGGGATCACCAGAGCCATATCTACAATACCGAGTGCTTTGAAATGAATCAAGAAGGAAACACATGGAACATCTTGGCAATGTAAGGCCAAGAGAGTTTCTTTGGCAATCACTATATATCATATCTGGACAGCAAGAAACAGGAAGACCACATCTGAATAGCATAGTTCAACTAATCAAAACATAAGTCTACAAAGTTATGTTTTCTTTGTATCCTCATGTTTTGTGTTAATATGAATCTTTAGCACAGGGCCCCTAGATTGCTCTCTTTGGAGCATCTTTGAAGTTTGAAAACCCGGTTATGCCCGGAGTACTTGTTCATAGCATTTGATCGTTATAAAATTTTATTTACTGATAAAAAAAATTACTCTCAAGCAGTTTGAGTGGACCAAAGTTGCTACTAAAAGCTTTGAGGAGATCAAGCAGAAATTAACTTCTGCTTCCGTTTCGGCATTACCAGATTTTGAGAAACTTTTTAAAATTAAATGTGATGCTTGTGGCATTGGAATTGGTACTTTCTCAATAGGGTAAACTGGTAGCATATTATAGTGAAAAACTCTATGAGGTTAGATAAAAGTGACCAACTTATGAGAAGGACTTGTATGCAATTTTTCGAGCATTGAAGAATTAGGAACATTATCTGCTACATGAGAATTCATGATTTATTCGGACCACCAGTCTTTGATATACTTTAAGAACCAAAGAGATTTGAAAAATAAAATACATGTTCGTTGGTTGCATATTTTGGACAGTTTAATTATATGATAAAGCACAAATTCAGGGCCACCAATTGGGTTGCTTATACTTTGAACAAGAGAGCTGCTTTACCGGTTATAGTAAGAACGAAGTAATTGGATTTGAATTCTTACAAGAGCTTTATGAAGGAGATGAAGACTTTGGGTAGTTGTGGGCAAAACACTTAGCGAAGCAACTGATGGGTGATTTTCTAACACATGATGGCTTTTTGTTTAAAGGTAATCGGTCGGGTATCTCACGTACCTCCTTGTGTGAGAAATTAATAAGAGAGTTGCATGCTAGGGGATTGAGTGGTCATTTAGGTCGAGGCAAGAAAATTAACCGTCTCGAGGATCGTTAATATTGGCCGCAGTTGAAAATGAATGCTGGTAAATTTGTAAGGAATTGTCCAATGTGTCAAATGCAGAAGAGACATGGGCACAATATCGGGTTGTATATGCCTTTCCATATTCCGAAGCAGACTTAGGAGGATATTTCCATGGACTTTATGCTTGGATTGTCTCGTACACAATTTAGGTTCAGATTCTATTTTTGTTGTAGTGGCCAGTTTTCCCAAGTAGGACATTTTATTCCATGTCTAACACCAGTGATGCATCACATGTGGCGACGTTTTTCTTTCAGAAAATTGTCAAACTACATGGGGTCCCTCGATCTATCATTTCTAATCGAGATTCGAAGTTCTTAGCTTATTTTGGTCTACTTTGTGGAAAAAGTTTGGGACAGAATTAAGACTCAGGCACGGCACATCCTCATATTGATGGTCAAACTAAAGTGGTTAACATAACCTTAGGGAATCTGTTACGATGCACATGTGGTGAGAAGAAGGAACGGTGGGATCTTGCTTTGGCATTGGCAAAATCACTCACACAAACATTGGACTTGGTTAAACTTCCCAACTCCATGAAAAATAGTGTAGCAGCCAAACAACATGTGGATGTGATTGAACAAGTGAAGAAAAAGTTGGATACACAGACACCATAAGACGTTTAAGATGGGTGATATGGCTATGGTGTTCCTGAGGAAAAAGCATAGTGGAAGTCAGAAGAAGTATGGACCTTTCAAGATTATGCAAAAGATCAATGACAATGCACAAGTCCTCGATCTTTCTGAACACAAAGATTTTTTAAGACGTTTAATGTTGTTGATTTTTATAACTATGTTTTAGAAAATGATAAACCTTTGCTTCTGGATGACAACTCAGGGTCAAGTTATTTTGAAATGAAAGGGAATTATGCGGATCAATTAGTAGAGAAAATTCTAAACCAATTAGGAAAAGTGAATAAATAAGAATGAGGGTGTGAAAACATGCATAACTTCAGCTCGAGTGTCGGATTTCCGTACATGAGTATATTCTAGAAGTATTTTTCGATTGTGCACATCAAAGGCCAACATTGTCAAACTTTCGAGGTCAAATTACATCGTTTAAGAGTTTGTTTTTCTGTTTTTAGTTAGTTTTAAGGGTATTTTTATCATTTTAGCAGTTTCTTAGTTTTAATTGGATTTGTTTTGCCTTTTACTAGTTTAGTTGGACTTATTTACAAAATTAACGTTTCATTTGGATTATAATTTATTTTGAGTTTATAAATACACGTTAAGGTTGTAAAAAAAAATATTCGTTTTTATTGATTAAGAAAACATATTTTGTTTTCCCATTACTTCGTGAATTCCCGTATTTATTTTGTAGATTCCAATTAGTTATCACATCCGTTTGAATGAAATTCGAACAAACACATATTAGTGTATTACGAACAAGAATCGATTATAATTATTCACGTTTCCATCCCGCGTCAGATAGAAAAAAAAAATGGACAACTCTATTTCTAATTGGTTAATGCGACTCTAGACAACAAAAGACGATTCAAAGCGTCAAAACTCAAAAGCAGATGCTTTATTAATTTTTTTTTTTTATCTTTTTGTCAGAAAAATTTTCAATGTCAAATGAAATAATTAATAACAATATTAAAATGTTTAAAATATTAATAAAAATATAAAAACGTTTCTTAAATTCGTCTAAACTCACAAGACTTGAGACTAACACGATTTAGGACCTTGCTTTCAACTTATCATGGTCAACCCCCCCCCCCCCCGGGCTCCCCCCAACCCCCGCACATTACGTTGAATATATCATCCTGAGCATGTGCTTTGTATGTGTATTTGAGTGATAGGGTTTTGTCATCCACGTGATATTTTAGCAGACCCGGCCCGGCTCCTTGACTTGTCTCGTCTTTTTCAGACTATAATAATAGTTTTTTTTTTTCGTTCTTTCACTCTCCACTTTACCCGCCCTCTCGCTTTTTCATAGTATTTTGCCTCTTGTATATACTCTTTTCTTTACCCCAAATTTGACATTGACTTTATTTTCAAAAATTCTGGATGAGAAAATTGTTTTTTTTATTTAAATAGGCGAATAACAATTTGCCATGTGTCAAACTGTCAAACTTGTTGGCGTGATTATTTTTCATATTCCATTTATCTGGATAAATTTCGTTTGGAGGGACTATACTTCGACTACACACTAATGTTCGTTCCGCGTGATAATTAAAAAATGACATGAAGAAGTGATACAATTGAAAATACCGTTTTATACATGAAAGTTGTCTGCTAAAATTAATTCAAACCGTTTTCCGATTGTATCACTTGATATAGCAAGTTCAAGGCAAAATATGCTTCATTAATTGCAAAGTCGGGGATTCAATCTAATTTTTTATTTTTTTTAAACATGTATTAAATTTTTCATTTCCACATATACCCTTATTTAATACATATTGAGCTCACATTAATTGAATTTCAATATAATTCTTCGAGCCGTGCTACAAGTCCCTAGATTAAATCTCGGGTCAAACCAGGGGCACCATTTGGCGTCCCCCTATTGGAAGCAGACCCCCCTTCATTTAACTCGGGATTTAATGCTGGGACAACCAGTTTTGCCCTTATTCTTTACACAAACCATAGTCCTAAACAGATCTAATAATCTTTATAATCAAAAAACCTATAATGGATCTCCATGATGACCGACAAAAAGTTCACTTAAATGTTTTCACCATATCTTGATAAAAGCTAACTATATATATAATTAAAAAGTTGAGAGTTTCATAACCTGTATTATTAAAATAAATTTTTGACTTTGACCTTAATTTTTTAAGACATATACCATAAATTAATTTTGATCTCAAACTTGTTAAGCTATTATTTGGTACACATTCTCTCAAAATACATTCTTTTAAAATTCATTTTCAACCACACATTTTTCAATAAAATAATATTTTCATCATATCAATCATTTTCCTTACTTTTTAATCATATGTTTTCCATCATATCACTATTTAAAATATATTTTTTTCAATAATATCCATCAAAAACACCCTAAATGGTACTAAACAAAAACTAGTTATAGT
This sequence comes from Fraxinus floribunda, assembly GCA_903798395.1. Classification (NCBI taxonomy): domain Eukaryota; kingdom Viridiplantae; phylum Streptophyta; class Magnoliopsida; order Lamiales; family Oleaceae; genus Fraxinus; species Fraxinus floribunda. The sequence continues at coordinate 7,769 of CAIGRS010153589.1, read as the reverse complement.
TGAAAAATAACCGTGCTGCTTGTAGGAGGGGGAGGGGCAAGTTTTGTTGGCAACCTATCATACATGGAGCGGGTGGATGGTAATTTTTTTTTTTTTTTATCACAACATTGGGGCCCATCACCGTTACATGTTGTCAACATCTTCGGTCAACGCTTATTGTACAAATAGAATTGCTCATTGAAAAAATAATGTGATGTTGATAGTTAGGACCCATCATGTTGCTTAATAATTTGAGAATCTGTCAGTGATAAATCTGCACCACCATCTCACACTTAAATTATTATTATCTCTATCTGACACAATTCACAGTTACCAAATACCCACTTGCTTTAACCATTCCCCTTCTCTAATATTTTAAATTAGCCTTTGTTCAGCACATATTAAAATTTTTACTCATTTTTAATCTTACTAATAAAATAATATTTTTTATCACATTAATAATTTTTCTTTCTTTTTCAACCACACATTCTCCATTAATTTATTATTCTAGAATACATTCTTCCAAAATAATGTAACTCAAACACAACCTTAATCACAATTTCACAATATCCTTAATTATGTACTAATTGTAATATACCTAGTTAGAAATTGAACAATTCTTGTTGACCAAGAATGTTGGCAAAGTTAGGGTTGGGATCTCAACCTTTTAAGTGGTGTAATTATGGGTCTCTTAACTTTTAGAAGTGAAATATCTTATGGGATCTCAACCTTAACGTATTTAAATATCTTAGCCGCTGTTTGACGACCACTAATTGTAGAAAACAAAGTTTTGATAATATTTTTTAGGAAAAAACACGGTTAAAAAGTAGGGAAGAGTTTCGAATTTACATGCAGAAATAGTTTTATTATGTGGATTTGTGATTAAAAATGAACATATAAAAAAAGAGTAAAAATAATAATTGTCAAACATAAACTTAATCTAAGTCCCCCAATGACAAAAACTCTTGACACTAGCTCTAAATGCTAATCCCATTAATAAGATTGGGTCCAAGTAATTCATTGTGGGTAATTAATCATACCAAGCTTCGGCAACAAAAAGGTTGATGTAGACATTAAGCCCTTGTTTGGTTTCTATTATTTTCAAAATATATTTTTCTTTCTTATTTTCAATAAAATAATATTACACGTAAATTCAATTTTATTTTTTTTTAACCGCGCATTTTCATCAAATCGCTATTTTAAAATACATTTTTAATTATAAAATGAGGCTCAAACAAGCTCTAAAATTCATGTTACTTAAACTTAAATGTCAAGTAGTTTGATGGTGTTGTACTTTTCTTAATTCACGTGTGTATAATTACTTTAACATCTACATGTACAGTTTCTATCATATAAGGATCAAATTTTATAGATTTCAATAAGTTGGGATTCAGAATTTTGCTTTTAAAGGTTGAGGGCCTAAAACAACACTAACTGAAAAATGAAGGAGCATGACACTAATTTTCCTGAGAACGTTTCTGTTTAGTATACAAAGTTTTTGAAATTAAGGTTGATAAAACATCTGTATGGTCAATTAGTAGAGTCTTGGCATCAATTTGGTCAAAGTCAAACTAATTTGGAATCTTGCACTTGAAAATAATTTACAAGTCTTTATATATGGATAATTCTAAATGTACTTCCTACATTACTACATGGTTTACTACAATGCCAAGTGGCGCCCCCCTATTGGAGGGGTGCCGGGTGGATATATTCCACATTTAGGTAGTTAAAAGATTGGCTTAATTTTACACAGCTGATCATTAGACTTTACCCTAATTGCATTGTGTGTTTTGAACTTCAATTGAGGTCACTTTACTTCAATTTAATAGCAATTTAACCACTTGTCGAGTTCTCGTGAGTGTCAATGGAAATGAACAAACTCTCACGTCTTCATCCCAAATGTCGAGTTTTGACACGTGGGGCTCTATCTCAAACATAATTTATGATAACATTTATGAATTTTCAATCAGTGATAACACGAATTTCTCTTGAGGAAAGAAACCTTGATATTTTCCTCGTTTTCACCGAACAATGGAATGAATATGGATAATGGATTTTAATATATTTGAGAAAATGTAAAAATCATTCAAACGTTTTCCTAATTTATATTTGAGATGGAGCTGACATGTAAAATTTAATGACAGGATGAAGACATGGGAATTTCGTTTTTCGTAACCTATATGTCATCAAATATATTATGTCATTCGACGAAAGCCAAATGAAATTCTTCGATTGTTGTTATATTAAAGCTAAATGGTCCAATTATTGCAAATGGAAATTCGATAACCAAACTGTAAAGGTGAAACTTTGGTGACTGCAATACACGAGATTACTTCCTTCTTCTAATGTCCGTACAAAAAGAGGGGGTAGATCAACTCTACCACATTCAATGAACTAAATTTATGGATTTTTTTTTTATCTCTAAAATTCAAAATCCTCTTTCATTTGCCTAACTAGCTTCCTTGGTAAAAAGGGTTAGAAAATAGGATAACAATATTTGTACATAAAAAAATCTATCGAATTGTTTATCCCCTCACATGCACATGGGCCCCGCGTGAATAAAAAAAATTTAAAATGTGGTCCCCACCTCATATTGTGAGTAGTCGATAAGGAATTAAATAAAAAATTCGATACATGTAGCATGATCCTAGAAAATATCGACATATAATTGTATTTAACCCATGCATGTGCAGTGCAGTTTGTAGGAATCAACATTTCCTTATAATATAATGTAGTGCTGTTTAATTTTTAATTGTCACTCTTAAAACTTGTCTCTACTTTAAATCTAAACTCTTAGGTTTTAACATTCGAAGCATCAAACTTTACCTTTTATTTTATCTTTTCTATGTTATTGCTAATTTTCATGACATATGATATAAAAAAAATACTATGTAATATCACTATGATCAACGCTAATTTAGATAATAGTAAACACCACCGATTCATTATACAACGAATCTCTTTACCAATTCATTATCCAACAAAGATTACTCTATAATAGGGGTGGATTTACCGTGTCAGCTGCCTCCACACTAAATTTGAATCCAAGATTTTGCACAATTTTTTTATTTTTTTTTTTTAAAAAAAAAAATCCTTATAATCACACAATTAAAATTTTGTTTTTAAAAAAAAAAATCCTTATAATTTTCAATGTTTCTCACACAATTAAAATTTTGAGAAATTTGCCTTGACAATTCTACAATTCTAGCTTCCCCACTCTATAATATATTTCTTTTATATTTGGCTGCATTTGAATAGCAAATTAATAAACCAACCCCATTGCCCTATATATATTAATTCCAGCAGACTCCATTCACATCTCCCACTCCCTAGCTAAAAATCTTAGCCAAGTTCCTCAAAACCATCCATATATCCTCTAAACCCAAAAGATGTGGTGGCTGAAAACCTCTTCCGCCACCGCAAGTGGTGGTTCTGATACTCATGTGTCGTCGGAAAGTGCATCAACCAGTAACTGCTGTGGCCTATCCAACTTAATGAGAAGAGTACTCAAAAAACGAAGCAAAATGTTGCATTCTACAAGTAGACAATCGTCGTTCCAATGCCGATATGATCCACTGAGTTATTCGCTAAACTTCGATACAAGTGGCTCAGGTAACTTGTTAGATGAAGATTACTATAAATTCTACTCCTTCTCGTCGAGATTTGCTGCTACGCCGAGAACAGATTGCCAAAGATTAGTTACTTCTTCGCACTAGAGATAGAGTTATTTCAAGTTTCCTTTTCATGGACAAATTGTATTTCTTGGTTTATTTCCAGGACAATATTGAGTAATTAAGTCGTGTGAGTAATATTTCAAAAACTTATATATAAGTGGGTAAATAAATTAAGGCCCCGTTTGATTATCACATTTTCCATGAAAATTATCACATTCAAGGAAAGCGAATTCCACTTTGGCCATTTAATTGCAACGCGAAAATGGAAATCGAATTCCAAAGTATAATCACTTTAACCTGTATTTTCATGGAAAACGAATTCATATGGATTTGGTGAGTTTTTATTTTCCAACTAACATAGAATTAGAATTTATTTCCACTTTTGCGTATCAAATGGACCCTAAAGGAAGTTTATCCTATACGAAATTGATCTCCTAAGCACCAGATGACGTGATATACTACAATCGGTGGCGTAATCAGTTTCGTAATCAACTATTATCTCTCACCACTTATTGTAGTGTGTCATGTCATTCGAGCGCTTAGTATAAGTTAAGCACGGGTGCTTAGGAGATCACTTATAATAAAATGTCTCGTCTCAGATCCAATCTTGCAATGCCACGCAGTTTAGTCGAGTTAGGACGACACTGTGTATTTCTTGGTTTAAGATAGGGGTACATACATGTGATCAATTTAGGATTTGGGTTCGGTATCGATACATAGCAATTAGCAAAGCATAGATCTTAGGATCTGACTCAGTACAATGTATGGAAATATGAAATATTTACATGTTTGAAAAGCAAAGCAAACAAAACAGACACCAAAGAGGAGACGGAGAGATAAGAAAAGGGATATTATTATTATTATTATTGTTAGGACATGTTTGGACCGGATTTTAATTTGATTTTAATTTAAGTCAAAGTTAAACAATAAATATTAATCACATTTTTTATGGATCACACATCTTTTCAACCACACATTTGAAAAATTTCTATCACAATCCACTTAAAATCTGATTTTAATCTACACTTCTTCTTCTTCTTCCCAAACTAGGGTAGGGATGGGGTAAATATTTTTGACAGTTAATATCCTAAATTATTATTATTCCTTCATTAATGCTACCAAACTCTCTTTCCTTTCTCACCACCTAAATTAATATAAACAACATTTGATTGTTTAGGCGCACATGCAGTTTACTACAATGATAAAACGGAAAGGATTAAATTAGTTGTACAAACTTGGTGTACATTAAGTTTGACACTCCAAGTATTGTCAAAATCTGTGTTATTGATTATTTAAAGTGCTGTGAAGATCGATGTATAAAAAAACATCATCTCACAAGAATGTCAAACTTAATGTACACGTATGTAGCTTGATTGAAATAGAAAATCCAAGCCCTTTTTTATAAGAATAATGTTATTTACAGTGAAGACTATATGTTGCCGCCTTACGTGGTATATACATGTCAGTTTGTTATTTGATACATGAGACAATAAAAACTATCACATTAATATAATCAAACAATTCATGTGTATGTCACATAGGATTGGTCTGCCAATTATAGCAATCCATGATGGGTTGAACTATTCAGCTAGGCAATCGTGAGGGCCAGCCCAATAGCTGAACTTACTAAAAATTGTACTATTACTAGTGAATTCCACTTGTAAAGTGCTTTTATACAAATGGTCATAGCATCTATGAACTACACAGCTTCACTCGTGCAGATTGAGTTCAACTATTCTACTCTAATTGGCAGACTTACTCTGCACAACTATTGCACAAGATAGATTCTGCATTTTTGTCCCACCGCGTGGAGGGATTGGAGATGGTGTCGGACAAGAGTTAAAAAAATTTATTTTGGGCTACAATAATATTGAGCAACTTTCTACATTTCCTTTTTTTTAACAAAACGTTACATAAAAGTAGGTTCAGATTCTCCTATAGTTTCGACAATCACAAGCACTACAAAACTGAAAAAAATAGCGAATTATAAGGTAAATTGGTAGTTTTGAGAAGACAACCTGTTTCCCAATCAACTCCCCACATCTTTCAATGGTTCATGGTTGCTTACAGGTTGAACTGCTGTTGTCCCTTCGGAAGACACCTCTCCATCTGGCTGTTCAGAGTGAACAGGATCAGACAGCGTTTTGCTGGAATCGCCACTTCCAGTCTCCTCTTCTACGGCAGGTGACTTCTGGTTTGACTTGTGTTCCACACACGCATCTTGGGGTTCTGAGCTTCCTTGATCAACAGAATTTTGCAAATGGAGCAAGCTGCCATTGAAGTCTGGGTGTGTTGCAGTAGGTGGACCTGGTGCATCACAGGAAGAGATCAATTCAAGGACTACAGGTGAAGGGGATAATCCTGCAGTCACTTCCTTGATTGGAGTCGTCCCAGACGAAGATGAAAGACTAGTCATTTTTGGATTGAGAGAAGATATGTTGAGGTTGGGCTCAATCCTTGGGAATCTTGAAACACCGTCACTCGAATTTGGATGCAGAGGGAAGCCTGCCTCTAGGGGAATATATGATGAACCAACATGTTCTCCAGGGTGGCTAGCTTGGCAGTTACTGACTTGAGAGTCTTGATTGGCTGCATGTGATCTCCTCCTCCTCTTCTTCTTCTTCAAATTGCCTCGAGGATCCTGTGGCTGTGGGGGAGGCAGTCCTGGCTCAATAAATGGGGGAATCTTGGAGGACACTTCCCCATATAAGACACGAACAGATTGTGATATTGCAGAGAGAGTCGGTGGCAGATCAGGTTCTGGAGTTTTACCAGGAGCATCTACTGCTTCTCGAAGCCAATGAGGCAGCTTTTCTTTTGGAGTACATGTAGCAACTACTTCTTTTCCTTTAGATTGTGGAACCTTCTGGTCACTGTTACAATTGGCAACCAGAGAAGAACTATTATGCTCACTGCATCCAATGTTACCAGGATCAGGCAATAAACCTAATCTAGTTGCATCCCTTTGTCTCTCCATCTGCTGTACCTTAAATCTGTCTGAACAATTTAAACCAAGAGAATGAAAACTATTAGTTCCTGATAAATTCAACAGAAATGGCGACTCTGGTATGCTTGAGCAAAGAACTAATCCATTGGAAGGTCCTGCAGAGGAGTCTCTGGACAACTTTGCTGGGAACTTATCAGCAATCCAAGTTGGAAGAGGATCAGATGGTTCCAGATGTGTCAAACTAGCAGGCATATCACCAAGACCCAATTTCATCTCTGTAATGCTAGTGTGGAATTTCAGTGACCCATCACATTTAGTTCCGTGCAATCCCCCTGCCATCATTCCATCAGAGCTAGTTCCAGGCAATGCACGAGCCACCATTCCATCAGATATAGTTCCATGCAATGCCCGTGTCATCAGTCCATCAGATATCCCAGAAAATAAGAATGAATTCGCAGACTTTGGAGGCCTGATAGACTTTGGTCCCGGTAATGCTGGCCCATCCAAGATCTTAACTTGTTCTACTTCCCATCTTGCTGACAAATCTTCAGCAGTTTTGAACTTCGAAAACTTTAGCCTTGGATCTCGTAGCATTGAATCCCACTTCCCCCTTCCATGTCTACGAACACCAATCCACAGATAATCAAGTTCATCCTCAGACCAGATATCTACCTTTGGTTTCATTTTCAGCATATTGCTGGAGCCAGGTCCAGTTCTCAGCATATTCTCAAGAGCTTTACGATGGTTTTCGGGAAATGCAAAAAATGGTGGCATCGGATCCGAGCACAATCCTGGAGGCGTTTGCTGTTCTAGTTGGTTATGGTTGGGAAGATCTGGAGGAAATTTGAGATTTGGCAATAACGGAATCTTAGGGAGTTCAGGGACAGAATTACTTCGGTCTGCTATACTATATCCCAGTGATAAGCTTGAGAACGAGTCAGGGGTTGGATGCGGAAAGTTTGCACTAGGAAATGAATATCTCGGCAGCTTCTCATCAAAAGGTAATTTGGGCAAGAGAGGCTTTTCTCGAAAACCAGAGAAAGTAGTCCCCGAGTTTCCAAGATGCTCCACTGAGCTTTTTCCTCTCAGAATATCCAGAGGATGCTGCAAATAAATGAGAATTAGTCAAATCAAACAATTGTGTGCACGTGTGGGGGGGGGGGGGGGGG
>CAIGRS010153571.1:0-10943 GCA_903798395.1 Fraxinus floribunda | reverse complement strand
AATAAAAAAAAAAAAAAAAAAAAAAAAAAAAAAAAAAAAAAAAAAAGGACTTAGCCGAGCCGAGTCATAAAGCTATTCGGCTCGGCTTATGAATAGTGAAAAGAGAACTCACTCTTTTATTAATGTAGGAAAATAACAATAATAAATTCTGTTAATCTGCATTTAAAATTTTTATTATCAGCAGGTCGCGGTCTAGTGTCCTGATAATCTGATAAAGCAATTTTCATCTTTAAAAGTTGAGAAATCAAGAGCTGGCTTACGTCCTAGAGATGAGGCTTTGACTCTCCGATTATCAGAGGCAGCCTCTTCTTTGTAGTCGAACGAGGGCAAAGAAGATATATTTTTAGAGGAAGTGAGCTTTAGAGACATGAACAATATTGATAGCGATAATCATATGGTATGACAACTGAGAATGTCAGGTAAAATTATGTTCCACTTAGTGGCAATTGAACAAAAGAATGATGGTTTACAACAGAAAAAATTGCAGTACTTCGAGTGAAAAAAATATTAAAAAAATTATTTCTAGAGTTGAAAATATTTTTGAAAAATTTAAATACGTTGTCCAGTGCTACGTAACAAAAATACCGTTTTTAAGTAGTAGGACGAGCAGGGGAAGGCGAATTTCTGCATAGTGGACATGTACCATTCATTCTCAACCATTCATCAGTGCACTCAGAATGCTCACACTGAGGTATGCACTTGAGTGTATCTTTGGGATTGTAGTCCACAACCGTCCATCCGGTTTCTGCCTGTTACGTTCTATGCTGTGAAAAAAGGGGAAGTTTTGGGAAATTGTAAATTCTGAAGATTCGGATTCGCAGCTAGAATTTTTCTCCGGTGAGTTAAATCCAAAGAAATTCTGTTTCTCTTTTCCGTTCTGAACAATTTATTGTGTCGTTCATGTGCTAATTCGGTACGATTTCTTTCTTTTTCTGTTTCAATTCATTTGGGTCCATCTGGTTTATGCCTGTTACGTTCTTATGATGTGAAAAGGGGGAAGTTTGGGAAATTGTAAATTTTGCGGTTCGTAGCTCATTTCCTCCAAATTCCGCTTAAATTTTATTTCCCTTTCGGGTTGTAGTCATTTTTTCCGTCGTTCATGTGCTAGTTTCGTATGATTTTTTCCTTGCATGTTCATGTTTCCGTTTTCATTTCTGATTTGAATTGTTTTATTTCTGCCTATTATTTGTTAGAATGCTGTGAAAAGGGAGAAGAGGTTGCAAAATTGAAAGCTTCATCCACTGTTTCTTTTCTTTTTCTCCTTAATTTAGTGTAATGCAGTTGTGGCTTCCCATTTTGCGCATATCTCAGTTTTTGTGATTTTGTAGATACCCAATGTTTTAATGGTGCTTAGTTCTTAATAGATTTTTTTTTTAGTAATGAAAAGAGACATTTTTGCATTTTTTTTTCTTTAAAATTGTAAATTTAAATACCAAATCCCCCCGCCCCAAACAACAAAAAAAAAAGTATTGATTTTTATTGACATGATTTTACTGCATTTTAAAGAGCTTGCCTGCAAAGAATTTTTTTTATCTCATGCATGTTAAATTTTATTAGTGTTGATTCTCGTGTAATTTAAGTGAAAAGGCAAGAGCTTTCAAATGTACCTGCCTGGAACAAAATTGAAAATCTGAATTACATAGAATTCTAGTTTCACAGTCTGGTGGCGTGCAAACTTTTATGAACCATGTGTTTCCTTTTTGTCTTGGAAACAAGGCCACTATTGTGCTTAATACCAAGTCGTTTTGATCGCTTTCTGGTACCGAATGAAACTTCAAGTTGCCATTTTTCTTTTGCGGCTTACTGAAACAAATCTTTAATGCCAAACACTTTGTGATGGCTAAATGGTTCTGCTATAGACTGAAAATTAGTGATAATATGTTTCTTACATTTGCCAGTCAGTGTGTCCTTCATTGGATCAAGTCTCATGGGAAGTTCGATGGAGTATAGTTCTGGAGATGACACTGACAAGAGTGACTCTGAAATTGAGTATGAGGAGAAAATATGTGAAGAACTGAGGAATGGTGATCACCAGTATAAAGTATCTGATAATGCTTACACTTGCCCCTTCTGTCCAAATAAAAGGAAGCGAGATTTCCAATATAAGGAACTCCTGCAGCATGCAGCTGGCGTTGGCAAGTGCAATTCACAGAAGCGAACCAAGAAAGACAAGGCAAATCATCTTGCACTTGCAAAATACTTGGAAAATGATGTAGCCGCTGATGCTGGTCCTTCACAGCAAGCTACTATAGTTGATCCACTTGCAGATCATGATCGTGACGAGATGTTTGTCTGGCCTTGGATAGGAATTGTTGTCAACATTCCTACTGTATTTAAGGATGGTCGCAGCGTGGGAGAGAGTGGTAGTAAACTGAGGGATCAGTTATCCAGGAGAGGATTTAATCCTACCAGAGTGCGACCTCTCTGGAATTACCAGGGGCATTCAGGAACTGCTCTTGTAGAGTTTCAAAAGGATTGGTTTGGGTTCAACAATGCCATGTCCTTTGAGAAGGCTTATGAGGCGGATCAACATGGAAAGAGAAGTTGGCAGGCAAAAACTGACTTTAAATCTGAGCTTTATGGGTGGGTTGCTCGAGCAGATGACTACAATTCTGATACCATTTTGGGAGAAAATTTACGTAAGATTGGAGACCTCAGAACTATTTCTGATATTATGGAAGAAGAAACTCGGAAGACACAGAAGCTTGTTGGAAATCTAACAAATGTCATCGAGGCAAAGAAGATGCACCTTCTAGAGATGGAGAATAAATTCAAGGAGACCGAGAACTCGCTTAGCCAGTTAATGACGGAGAAGGATAAGCTTCTTCAAGAGTATAATGATGGTGTGTCTTGTCTGCAATACGGCATCGAGCTAACTAAGTCCTACCCATTTTTATTTATTTATTTATTTTTTATCTTGACGTCCTTGTTTGTACTGATCAGAGATTAAAAAGATTCAGTCAAGTGCTCAAGATCATTTCCAAAAGATATTCAATGACCATGAAAAGCTGAAGTTGCAACTGGAAACTCAGAAAAGACAGCTTGAGGTCCGGGGTCATGAACTGGCAAAACGTGAGACTCATAATGAAAATGAGAGGAGAAAGCTTGCTGAGGAGCTTGAAGAGGTGCTGCATTTCTTTCTTGTTTGTGTATTACCCACATTGTGTGTCAGTGATTTTGAAGGGGGCAATCAATTACATTCAGAGCTTTTTCTCTTTCTTTTGTCTTTCATGCATAAACAGCTATTTGTTTCTTTAAAAGAAAATATAGATCCTTGTTTATAGGGAACTTACAATATGCCACAATGAAGATAGATCACCTCCCAACCCCTCCCGGAAATACAGAAAGAGTCCCATTACCAATCACATCTATGTTGAACAATTCCTGGCCCTATCCAGAAAATAGCAATTGAAGTCTGGTAGATCTATTTGATGAGATAATATGATTACATGCACTGCGCCCTGTCATTTTCTGACTTTCCTTCTTAGCTAGTAATCAGTTGGATGATTCGGTTGCCATTGTTCTTCCAGAATGCTGTCAAAAATTGCTCACTTCAGGCTGCTACCAACGAGCAAAGAAAGGCCGATGAAAAAGTAATGAAATTGGCTGAAGAACAGAAGGTATTTAATTGTTTTCAGTTTCATTAAGTTTAGCTGTTGTGTTTATTTCATTATGCTAAGTTCAAACATCTTAAAGAGATTATTTGGCGTACTTCATGATTTCAGAAACAAAAGGAGAACCTCCACAAGAAAATTATTCAACTGGAGAAACAACTGGATGCCAAACAAGCAGTAGAGCTTGAAATCGAGCAATTGAGAGGCAAATTGAATGTTATGAGGCACATGGAGGATGAAGATGAAGGTGATTTGGAAGTGCTGGAAAAAGTGGATTCGCTGCTCAAGTCATTGAGGGAAAAGGAAGGAGAACTTGAAGATGTGTTGGCATTAAATCAAACTCTGGTAGTGCAGGAGCGAAATAGCAACGATGAACTGCAGGATGCTCGTAAAGAATTGGTTAATGTAAGCTTTGTAATTCTTTTCCATTTTCCGCTTCTTAACCTGTTCAATATGTATAATGTGCTTCCTTTCAGAGTTTGTACTAGTTGGTTGTCTTTGAGAATCTGACATGTTTATTTTACTCAAGTTGAGTACAGCTCATTGCCTGAGCTTTTGAATTTATTGTTGATACTCTTGTTATATTAATTCTGTTACATGACGTAATTGTAGTGCCACTTGTTGGATCATTCAAAAGTGAAAAGGGTAGAAATTATGGAATGTTTGGAATATCCATGTTGGATGAGAGATTTTATCTGGCCCTCCTGGCTGAGCTGAGGAACATTAGGTAGTACATAGGTTAATTGAGGGAAGAATTATGTGATTGTAGCCACATATGCTAAGTGTCATTTGCTAATAACATCTACAATGACTTGGATCCTTCATCACTTGTAATGATTTTCAATTTTTTCCACATTGCTAACGGTAAAGGTGATTTCAATCTTGACTGAGGTTTCTTCTCCCTTTTGCATGATCAGAGGGTCTAGATTTTATTATATTATGAGTATTTACAAAGCTGCATTCATGTAATAGACATTGGCTGGATCATCACATTTATCGTGGTAGTAGCATGCAACTCATGCAGTTGAGATTTCCTTGTTAATTTTTCTACACGTTTTTACAAGCTTTATACAGTGTCTTATTTAAGTTGCTTTCTAGGGCTTGAAAGAACTATCAACAAATGGTCAAATTGGTGTGAAGAGAATGGGAGAACTCAACAGCAAACCATTTCAGGAAGCAATGAAAAGGAAGTATAATGAGGTCGAGGCAGATGAAAGGGCGACAGAATTGTGCTCCTTGTGGGAGGAGTACCTTAGAGATCCTGAATGGCATCCTATAAAGGTGGTTGAAATTGATGGGAGACATCAGGTATGCAGTTAAAAGTGTACTTCTGTAAATCTTTTGTTGTAGAACAAGCTTATATTTGAGGAAAATGAAATGGTTTAGCACGAAATCTGTGATTAATTGTGCACTCACGTTGCAAACATATGCAGACCAAGCAAGTTCTGCATTACTGCACTTCTGGTAACTAAAAACCTTGGGATAAATAGTGTTTTATGAAGGGGTAACTTAATTCTGCCCACGTCTTTTGCCGGTCTTCTCCATCCTGCAAAACAAACAAATAGGAACAACAAAATTATCTTAGACTACAAACAGAAAATCGGACATAAGTGGATACGTCATTTTTGTGAAACAAGCTTTTTAGGTCTATGCCAATAAGCTCCAACCACTTAGTCTGCCTTCTCTTAATTTATCCTCAATTGGTGCCATTATATTCTTAGTTAAAAATCAATATGATTGAAAATTTTTCCCTTGGTTAACGGATTGGAAACTCTCTGTGGTTTGTATATGTTTTCTAATAGATTTCTGGGAGCTGTTAAAGTTCTTTTGCACTCTTTTTGTTCTTTTGGCTTGTGGTTTACTTACAAACACTTGTTCTGTTGTTTCAGGCAGTAATCGACCAAGATGATGAAAAGTTGAAGGACCTGAAGAATAATTATGGTGATGAAGTGTACGATGCTGTGACCTCTGCTTTGACCGAGATAAATGAATATAACCCAAGTGGGAGGTATATTATTTCAGAGCTTTGGAACTATACTGAAGGTAGGAAAGCTACTCTGCAGGAAGGAGTTGTTCATATGATGAATCTATGGAGAACTTACAAAAGAAAGAGGGGAATGGATTAACAGTTGGATGCCCTTATCTGTGTTTTTCATGTGCCATTCTATGGGCCGACCCTCATTTTAATTACCGGATGATGAATAATTGTATTAGGATTATGTATGGCTGTATGGAGACTGAGATTTACTATTGACTGTCACTTGAGACTGTTTATCTCGTGGCTAATAGGTAATGCAGTAGAACTTCTTATCTTCGACCGGATCTTTGTTACACATGCAAGCATTTACACACATTATGCATTTTCTCATTTTCCAAGATTTAATGATCCTTAAGCTTAAATCGAAAGGAGAGGGCCCCTGCTGTGCTCTTTTGAATTGAAAAGAAGACGGAAAAAAAAGGGAAGGAGGTGATAGAGACACCCAACTGCTATAGTTTTTGCTATAATTGCTTTCTTTTTCAAGTTGATTAATGCTATTTAGCATCATCAGGATTGATTTCTTGCCCATAGTGGGTGGGAGATGTGCGACCATATAGGCATTTTAGATCCCAGTGGTGTCTCCTGTGCAATATGAGCAATATATCAGTTTTGTTAGCATCATTGGTGTTGAACATCCGTTTATGTGACGTGCACGTATCAACTACTATATTAATTTATATGATTTTCAAACAAAGAACATTAATTAACAGTTTTGTTGCCTAAACAGGAAGGAAAGTGTATGTTTTGATACGAGCAATTTTTTTGAAGTGTAAAGAGAATCCCATCAAACTAAACTCAACAAGTCGATTCTTGTCCATATTGATTCTATCTTCCTCTATGAAATTATCGAGTTCTTTTCACAGAATTCTTATTGGTACTCAGTTCGATTTCTTAAATCGTTCTTTAATAATATTTGCAATTGGAAATAATTTAAACTGTTAGAATCTCCAATTCTAGATCCTTTTAAAGCTCACGTCCAGCACATGTTATTCTCCAAATTCACCGGCGCATGCAGCTTATTCTAAATTCTTCTTGTGTAGTTAGTTAGTTAGTTATATTTCTATATAAATAGACTAGTATACATTGTAATTTCTCCAAGTTGAATGAATGAAATATTCATCTTCTTCCCAGCCATTTACAGTAGGCTTTATCTTCATTTTAATGTCAGTTTCTATCCTTTATTTTTAGCTTCAATATTTGCTGGTTACAACAGCTTTCATATTGTTTCTGTTCATGATTTATAATATGGTATTAGAGCAATGCTCCTTCCGTCTGCAACTCTGTCTGCCGTTTTTCTTTAGTTGGTAATTCCGCCATTGATGATTTATCATTTCAGCACCTGCAACAGCTGTGACCGGAGCATCACTTCGTTGTTTCACATAACTGTATTTCCGGGTGAACTGATTCCGTTTCTTTCTAGATTTCTACTGGAATTTGTAAGCAGCAGTAGATCTACAAAATCATATCGATTCTTCCTCTTCAATAAGCAATTCTGCCATTGTTGAGTGTTTTCATGGAAGTTATTCAAATTTCCATTGTCTTGGTCTTCCTTAGACTTTTCATGGAGTTTATTCCAATTCCAGATTCTATATCTATTTTTCCTTTTATGGGTGTTAATTCATGGCTCGAATGAAGCTTCTATCTCAGATCCTGAACTTCAGTTCTAAAGTCGTTTTGTGATGAATAAGCTACTGGCAGACCAGTCTTTTGTGTCCTCTATCCTGACTTCGTTTCCAGGAGTTGGTCTAAATGATCCCTCTGTCAAAGATCTGCTTGCTTCCATGCAAAGTCAGGCCGAGTCCCAGCAGAANTCCACTGTCAGGTTAAGCAGCAGATGAAGAAGACTTCTGCATTTGCATCCATGTTCAGACTTTAATCTTCAAGATGGTCCATAATCCATCTTGAGGGGGGTGTGTTAGAATCTCCAATTCCAGATCCTTCTCTAAAGCTCACGTCCAGCACATGTTATTCTCCAAATTCACTAGCACATGTAGCTTATTCTAGATTCTTCTTATGTAATTAGTTAGTTATATATATTTCTCTATAAATAGACTAGTATGCATTGTAATTTCTCCAAGTTGAATGAATGAAATATTCATCTTCTTCCCTGCCATTTACCGCAAGCTTTATCTTCATTTTCATGTCAGTTTCTATCCTTTATTTTCAGCTTCAATTTCTGCTGGTTACAACAGCTTTCATATTGTTTTCGTTCATGATTTATACATAAGGGGTATAAGAAGTGCTTGAACCCTGGTCAACTTGAACATAACCCAATCCATGAATGAAGGCTTTATTGGGGTCAGGAGTATAAGGGGTGCTCGAACTCTGATCAACTTGGGCATAACCCACAGTTTACCTCTGCCAGTTACTGAGGGGCCGGGGGCTGGTCGTCCAGGAAATTAGTCTGATTAAATTGGGATATCTGGGTACCAAAAAAAATAATAATAATAACAAATCACTATTTGATCTTTCCGTTTGTAACAAACCATTTCCTCAATGTGCTTGAACCCTGGTCAACTTGGACATAACCCAATCCATGAAGGAAGGCTTCATTGGGACCAGGAGTATAAGAGGTGCTCGAACTCTGGTCAACTTGGGCATAACCCGCGGTTTACATCCGCCAGTTACTGAGGGGCCGGTGGCTGATCGTTCAGGAAATTAGTCTGATTAAATTGGGATATCTGGGTACCAAAAAAAAAAAAAAATAATAACAAATCACTATTTGATCTTTTGCAAACATTGTTTGGTAAAGGAGTTCCTTCCGTTTGGAGCACTTCACGTTTCTAACTTATTAAAATTGTGTTCACGGACTCCTAACTCGACGAAAACTGTCTCTGTCGATTTAGGGGAGAAAGAATTACAATACTTTGAATATTATTAAATGAAAATTACTCTATAAAATTGCAGTCTTCAAAGTGGAGAAAAATTAATTTTAAACTATTACATTTATCATTCATTTATCACATGCCCAGTGTGTGTCATTCGAAATTTCTAGGCGCACAATTTTAAAAGGTTGAGTACGTGGATGACACAAACAGAAGATTGGGGTATGAGAGGGATAAATTGAAGATTGGGGACCTTAGAGTAATTTACCCCAATTTTATGTTCAAGTCCTTTTTCCTTCTTTGGCACCGATCTGCCCTTATATAGAGTATTGCAACTCCTATTTCTACTGAAACCCTAATAATTCTGCAGCCGAAGTCTGTAGTCCAATTTTCTTAATTGACTTTCGAGAAAAAATTTTGAGATAAATGGGGCTGTGATTACAAAGAGAGAGGGTTGAGTGGGGTTTTCTCTTGTCGAAGTTTGGAGAGAAGATTGAAGATCGAGATGAATATATTAAGATTCGGGGTGAATCGATTCTTGCCGCCCCCTTGTTTGTTGCAAGGGCTGGCTTATGGCAGCTTAAGAATTTGCCCCAAATCAATTTCATCTCTTTTGTATTCTCTACTTTTCCTTCGATCTGGATCTTTCCCACAATGACTACCTTTTTAAATTTACACTTGATATGAGCCCTCTCTAGTGTTTACAAAACATGTTCATATGAATCTGTATTTTGCATTTGTTGGTGTGATATGGGTGAGTTGATTTTGGGTGCTCACACCATTGCAACAGTGCATAAAGAAAAAGCTTTATTTTTCTTGGATTATCACTGTAATCAGAGGAAAATTAAGCAGCGGCCAGACAACCGTAGAGATGGTTTCCACAGATGAAATGAAATGTTCATTCAATTTGTCTACTGATTTTTCCTAATTGATTTTTTCGAAAATGCTTTTTAAAATCATTCACTGTTTAATTAATCGTTGGTAGGTATTATTATTTCTAGTTTATGCAGTAGTTTTGTTATTAATCTTGGTTTTGCATTTTCAGATGTCCCTTTTGAAATCAAGTTTGCTTTTCTAACAATTGATTTTGAATTATTCTAGTTTAATGTTAAAATCTAATGTTAAAATCAATCTAGCATTATCAAAATTTACACATTTTAAATCGGCTTATGATAAAGATCAAGCATTACAATCAAATGTTAAGAAAGATTAAGATCAAAAGTTTAAGAGACAAACATGAAAGAAATTTTGAAATAAGATCAAAGACAAGGCTTTCGAGTTCGAGATCATATGTAAAGGTATAACATTTTGATTTTTATTAATTAATGACTAGCTAAAAAAATATTTTTATTTCACTTGCATAAAATATTTTTATATTTTTGATCAAAAGTAAGATTGATTTTTTAAAGTGATATTTGAACTTATATCACATCTCTAAAAACAGTCAACGGTCAACTGAACGTTCCATTTCAGGAGAGGGAAATGGTCTTAGAATTTTATCTCGTTTGAAAGCTTTAAATTTAATGAGAAAATTCAAATAGTCATGCAGTCATATCAATTATTAATATATAATTATGACGGAGGTCCATATTCTTTATGAAAACTGCAAATGGATCATAAACTCCATATATTATAGTTTTATTGATTGTTAAAAACGCATGAACGAAATTAGATTATAAATTAACGATCTGATTTATTTAATTAAATTGTTGATTTATTTAGAAAAAAATAAAAAAAAATTAATTAATTCAATAAAAAAATAAAAAAATTATTTAGTTTCGATTCTTATTCGGTTCTTGGTCTAAACCCGAGACCCGATCCAAACTCATCGGTTCTCGATTCGAGTACCTGTTCGGGTATTTAACTTATGAAGAACCACTATGTTCGGTTCGGGTTCGGGTTTAATCCGATTCGATTCGGGACTTTTGTCCGCCCTACATGTGTGGGTCCGCGGATTTTTTTAATACACGATGGGGTTCACTCATTGTGAGTTTTCTGGTGAAATTTCGTGGGAATATTTCTGTACATGGGGGGAAAATGATCTGGAAATCTCCCTTGGTTAGAGGACGAGAAAGTGGTGCCTGTGCAGTAAAAGACCCAGATTCTGTCTTGAAAATAAATGTTGGATCGATTTAGAGTAATTCACAAGGTGTCTGTACAGAGGAAATGAAAACGAAAAGTAGCAAATCGAAAACCCAGATATTAATTACACACCTGGAGTTAGAGATGACAACGGGACGGGTATGGGGCGGGTTCGTCCATTCCCACACCCATTCTGTCGGGTATTTTTGTTACCTTGCCCTATCCCCATACCCGGTTAAAACGAGACGGGGCGGGACGGGACAAGTCTCTTGCCCCATTTATCGCCCCATTTATTTTTTCTTTTTCTTTTTTATTTATTTTATTTCTTGCTTTTATTTTTTTAATGTCCTTAGTTAGTAAATATTATTACTTTTTTACTAATTT
>CAIGRS010153569.1:0-16865 GCA_903798395.1 Fraxinus floribunda | reverse complement strand
CTGATTTGGTGTAATTACCACTATAAGTTAATATTTTATTTTTTATGTCACATTTTTCTTTACTTGTCAATGAATTTTTAAGATATTATTTTTCTCACTGAGTGGTGGAGAATGGGGAGAAGTGATGTACCAATACTTGAATCATTACCGTTTGATTCACATTATTGTAGAATGAGAATGAAAAATATAGTTGTTATTGGACCCCACACAAAAGATAGAAATTTAAAATTGATGGTTTGATGTAATGGATAACGATCATATTTTTCATTTTAATGAGATAATAATGTAGATCAAACGGAGCCTTAGTTTTTATTGGGAAGAATGCATTTTTTTGTTGATGTGATAGTGAATATGTGGTTGAAAAAGAATAAAAAATATTATGAATGAAAAATATAGTCGTTATTGGACCTCACACAAGAGATAGAAATTCAAAATTGATGGCTTGATGTGATGGATAACGGTCATATTTTTCATTTTTATGAATGAAAAATGAGAAACAAACGGGAGCTTAATCTCAATATTTTTTTCTTGTATAAGCAAATTTTTATTAATAAAATGACTTTTAAAGTAAAATTTTACTTGTAATCTTATTTACTCATTTAATTATTATTTTAAATTATCTTTTCCCTTGTTATTCATCACATCAATTATACGGAATAAAAAAGTCGGTCTTGCTGTTCTTATAGATTTAGTTCATTGAAACTTCATCCAATAAAATAGAAGAATTGTAAATCTCCAAAATAATAAATAGAAATACCGTAAATAGAACCCTTACAACATCCGTCAAAGGAGTTGTTCTCCACTCGGGAGCTACTTTACCATATACCGACTTCAATGGTTTTAATAAACTCACTATAGTAGTTCATCTTGGACCAGATATATAATTGTTCTCAATAGTTTGTGTAGCTATAAATCCTATTATATTCTTCGAGATCTATTGACTTTGTATACCATTTTGTTGTAAATAAACGATCATAGTTCCATTGAAATCTTGAAATTATATTATCATAATGAAAACAACCACCCAAGTCGCTATCTTTATATCTGGTTTACTTGTCCGTTCTACTGAACCTACCTAACTTATCCCTCATTTTGCACCCATTAAATTTATAACACATCTCTCTCTATTCTTTTTAACTACACATTTTTTCAATAAAATAATATTACAAATAAACCAAAAACTTTTCATTCTTCAACCACACATTCTTAAAAAAAAAAAAAAAACACTTCAAAAAATTATAACATCAAATAATGGGGGTCAAACATGGGCTTAAGTGTAAATTTCATTCACGATAATTATATTATTATTTAGTGTCAGTTATCTAATTATTCTTTAATTTTGTTCAATTGTAGCAGCGCCCCTAAACTTCCATTTATTTGTAGATTTTACCATAATTTTCAATTCGTGCCAGTAAAGGCCCGAACCTTTAAAAAATTAGTAGCAAAGATCCAAATAGATGGAAACTGTCCATTTTACCGCCGAAAAAAAATAAATTAATTTTACCTGAATATAAGAATGACAAAATGGTAACTTTGCATGTTTTTAAATATTGACAATTAAAAAAATAAAACAAAAATGAAATCTATACCCACCCCACCCCACCCCACCCACTCTCATGAAAAACAGAAAGGTCGATGATCGGCACCCTTAAAACAGAAATCCAACCGCTTCCTTCTTCCCCACTCCCACCCATACTGGTGGTGGCACCGCCGCCTAAAGGGATGGTGGTGAGGGATTTTCGGTTTAAAGTCTATTCTCTGTTGTGTTTGGTGTACAATTTGTGAGCTATTTATTCGGGTTCGAGAGTTATTCCATTGAGGAAAAACATGGTTTTTAGTGCTAGTTTCTTTAATGGATACTGTCCATTTATTGATTTTGAGATCCGAGCTATAAAGATTTCTTGGAATTATTGGTGTTGGCTTTCTATTTTGTTCTTGAATTGTTTTTTGGGTTGTTTTCTTACTGCCTTACAGAGTGAATTCCCTATCATTTTGTAGGTTAAAATGAAAATGCTCCACTTTTTGACTGGAGGACTAAAGATTCACCAAAGGAAACTCCAGAGGTGATGAAAAGAGAGAACCCCAATTTCTCCATCATAGAAATTGATGGGTTTTGTTTCTTAAGGCAAATCGGGTTGTTGGGTGTGTTGCGTTGATTTGATTTTTGGTTGGGGGATGGGGTGGTTGATGGTGGTTTGCGGTGGTGGCAATGGGTGGGTGGAGTAGTGGCGCCAACGGTTAAAGACGACGACGTTGATTGTGATTAATTTGGATAAATTTATTTGTACCTAACATGTTACATAATTTTTGATCGACAAGTGACGACCCCTATTGGGTGCCTTTTGGCTGGATATTGTGGGTGGGGTAGGGAAAAAGATGAAGGTGGGGTGGGGTGTGGAGCGGGGGTAGGGCAAATTTCTTATTTCTTTTCTTTTATTTTTTTAATTATTTTATGTTAAATTTGTATAGTTACCATTTTACTCCTTATATTTGGATAAAATTAATTTTTTTTGTTAACTAATGGTCAAATGGACGGTTTCCATCCCTCTAGATTTCTACTACTAATTTTTCAAAAGTTTGGAACTTTCACCAACACAAATTGAAGGTTAGGATAAAGTTCGTAAAAAAGTGAAAGTTAGGAACCATTACTGCAATTTTCCCATTGAATAATTACTATCAAATAACTCCATCAAATCTTGTCATTTCAACTCATTGAATAAATATCGTGATAGTAAAAACAATATGATCGTCATTTATTTCACTAATGTAATTAAAAGATGATGGTCGTCAAGTTTTATTTTTATTAGAGTGTCTACCGAATTTTTTAATAGAGTGCTGCAAACATAAAAAGTCAATGAACATACTTTGATAAAAGTATATAGACCAATTTGATACAATCAAACAAATTATGGGTTCACAATGCAATTTTCATTGCAGAATAGTTACTTGTTCAGCCCGACTTCATTCGGGTCAACCGGAACTACAACAACAACATATAAAAGACTCGCCTGTCTTAAATCGACCGCGCGAATCATTTTTCTTTCGAACTCTTTTTCTGCAAAATTCCAATTTCACATTCAAAATCAGAAAATGAACCTTATCAACTGCATATTCTTCTCGCTGCTAGGGTTTATTCTTTGCGTGATCACTGGTGTTTCCGGCGAATCTGCGACCTGCTTAACGGTGTACAGAGAAGGCGGCGCGCCGGCGGTGTTCCAGTCCCCTAAATGCCCTCGCTGGAAGCTTTCAAATTACAACTCCGACCCCAAACAGCAGTCCCAATCACCGACTGCCACTTGTCAATTGGCGATGCACCAAGGGCGCCGTAAGTCTCAGGAGGATCGCGTCCTATGCGTTCTCGACATCCGTATTCCTTTTCCCGGTAAAAAATTGATCTGTGTAAAATAAATTAAGTAACTGTAGGGCCATAGGGGTGGAAATACGTGTCTCCTGATAAAATTTTGGTGCTGAATTTTTGTGTTGAATCAGGTGCTGATGGTATTAAGGAGGTGACAGTTGGAATTATGGCGGTTTTTGATGGGCATAATGGAGCGGAAGCTAGTGAAGCGGCTTCGAAATTATTGTCAGAGTATTTTATTTTGCATACTTATTTCTTGCTCGATACAACATATTCCATTTTATCAAGGAAATGGATGGGAAAGCTGCCAAATACAGGAGACGTGGGTCTTGTTTTTCAAAAGCCAAAGCTGGACGAGGAGCTAGATCTTGGAAGGTCTTTCTTCTCTTTTATTCGCTTATGGAAAATGCTCATTGTTGTTGCCTATTTATTGAAGTTACAATGTCAGTGAGTTAGGGTGAAGACATACCAAGCTTTAATGTGCCAAGGCATTTTAATACCTTAAAATGAGCTTTAAAAATTGCTCAAGATACTTTTGTATATCGTTAGAGTTGATATTACAGATTTTGACAATTTAATTTCAAGCTCAAGAAGCTTAGGCAAATTTACCATATATTTTCCCTTTATTACTCAGCAAGCAGCTTGGAAATTTATAAGCTTAAAATCCGGTCGAGCTTAGCTTATTTTACATTGTAAAAGAGCTATCAAGCCTGAGCAAATACCAATCTGCTGAAGCCTATTTATAGCTTGAGTCTATAAAGCAATGGAATAATTTGTCATACGACCATACAGTAACTCTTGAATTTTTTAATCAACATTTCTTAAAATGCAAATTGGAAGAAAATTTTGTAATAAGAATTTATGTCAACGCAATCTCGTTTTTATTTGATACGGAAAGGAGTTTTCATTTTGTTTTCACATTTTGCATATATCCAAACTTTACATCAACGATGCAACTGTTGGATACCACTGCACACGCTATTTCATTTTGCCAAATAGTTGGTAGCTGACAACTCAACAACCTTATACTTGGACCTCTATATTAACAAGAATGAGAACAACTTTACCAATAAAATTGAGATTGCTTCATGAATCAATTTTATTCAGCCATTTGATTCATCACTACATCCAACAAAACCAGATCTCTGCATGCAATTAAATCTTATTAATTTTGGCCTTTCTTCCCTGGTCTAACTTGTTCAAGTGGGATCTTATCGTTCTTGGGAATGAGAGTTTTTAGCTTTGCGCAAAATATGTCCCAGCCACCCATGTCTTCCTTTTTTTATTTTTATCCTCAATTAATGCAACTTCCACTCGTTGCATATATCTTCTTTCCTTATCATTTTATTGTTGCCACACATTTATGGACATTTTGCATTCTAATGCCCAATACCAAGTACCATAAAACATAGCTTATCTAATAATTGTATTTAGAACTTCCCTTTTATCTTGAACCATTGTATCGGAAAAAAAAGGTAGTTTACAACACTGACAGGAAACTGTTTTTGATGACTTTTGGAAGTGAGCAATTAATATTGTAATTTTTTTGTTTTAGTTGGACACTACTTTCATTAGAATTTACGTATGGAGCTAATATCATATTTGGGAACAGATTCGTGCTTTTTGGTTTTGACTGATATGTTAGTTCAGATTTAAAGGTACTCTATGAGGCATGTAATTTGTGATTTTTAAAAGAAGCGTGTACGTGGGCCTGGAAATAAATTACAAACCTCTATCCAGGTTCAAGGTGACATTATCTGAAATTTTAGATGGACTTTTTCCCTTTGAAATATTGAGAGAAGCATTGCTTAGGGCAATCCACGATATTGATGCAGCATTTTCTAAGGTGAGTTTTTGTGGATTTTTCTGTCTTTTTTCTTTTGAAAATGGCGATTTATGAGTTAGTAATTCTACTCTTTTCTTTATGTTACTATTTTATTTCTGAAGGATGCATCTACAAAGAATGTCAATTCAGGCACCACAGCTACAGTCATACTTGTGGCAGATAGTCAAATTCTAGTTGCTAATATTGGAGACTCGAAAGCATTTTTGTGCTCTGAAGTATATCAGTCTCCTTCTGAGGCTAAAGGTCAGACCTAAGTTGCTTCTTTTTCGAGTTCTAGAAGAGCAGGACCTTTATTACTAGCTTTTACTATTAGGCTTTCATTTGCATACACTAGGTGAATAAAACTTCTTCACTTGGAATTGATTGAAGTATAACAGTTTCGAATTTCCTTGATCTTACAAATTGCAGCAACTTTATTACGGATTTTCAGACAGAAGAGAAATGATGGTGCTCCTTCACCCATAAAAGAGTACCGTAGCTTAAAATCAGCTGCCTCCAATGGGTGGATTGTTTTGATGGCTAAGGAACTGACAAGAGATCACCATCCAGACAGAGATGATGAAAGATCTCGAGTTGAATCTTTTGGAGGACACATCTCTAACTGGGGTGGTGTCGCTCGAGTTAATGGACAGTTGGCTGTTTCCAGAGCAATTGGCGATATTCATTTTAAAAGGCAAGATTCAGTGCCTTTGTTCTGTATTTGTCCTTTTCCAGATAGATTATGCTTACAAAACCATGTGATAGGTTTTTCAACTAAACAAATAGTTCTACAGATTCATTTGCACTTATCACTTCGTGATTTTTCCTAATAAAAAAGGACTGGAGGTGCAATATCTCATATGGTGTCAATATGTTGTCAGTTATGGCGTAATATCTGTACCTGAGGTGACAGATTGGCAACCTTTGTCAGTCAACGAAAGCTATTTGATTGCTGCATCAGATGGTGTTTTTGACAAGCTAAGTCCACAGGACATTTGTGATATTTTGTGGGAACCACATTCTGATATCACTTTGACATCAGAATCCTCTTCTTCTTGCTCATACTCATTAGCTGATTGCATAGTAAATACTGCGTTTGAGAAAGGAAGTATGGATAACTTGGCGGCTACAATTCTTCCTTTGAGATCACTGGTTCCTTTTCAAACGCTGTTGAAGGACAGGAGTGATAGAGAGGATAAATTTGATTACTCGCCTCTTGGATATCAGGGACAGACAGATGACGATTTAGGTAATTTCTCCGTTTTGGCTCCCGAAGCAAATCTGGATTGTTTCAAGTAGGAAACTCTAAAGAAAGAAATTTAGGTTTTCTTGGTATATCTTAGTAAAAATCAAAATTAGGCTAGAGTTCAGATCTCTCTCTCCTCAAAATTTATGTGTTTTGATGGTTTTGGTGAATGTCAAACTCTTTATTCTTCCCTGCTTTCTGATGCTTCAATTTTGTGAAGGACATGCCTAAATACAAATGCTACTTTATGCCATATCCCCTGCCAAGGCCATGGTAAAAAAGTTTCTACCCCATGAGTGAATTTCAACTTAAGCTAAATGACATGTCCCCTTCATATTATTCTTCTGTCGACAAGAGTAAATCCCAATTTTTAAAAGCACAATGTATCCCAAACCAAGTTTGTTGGCAACGTTTAATTACTACAGTTGAGACATGTTTTTCACATGGACGGGGATCTCTTTCATATGCTTATTTTGGCAATTAAAGGCTTTTCCTTTCCACTTGAACCATGTTTTTAGTAACTCCTGGCTGTGTGGTAGACATGTTGTTTCAGCAACTTATCATGTTCTTTTGGCATTGACCAGACCATTTTATATTGAACCTGTACTTTCTCTTGCACTTTTTTTTTTTTCCTTTGAAGTTTCTGTTTAATAACATGATAATCTTTCTTTACTGTATTGTTAGGTAAAGACAACACTTCAGCGCTCATAGGATTGGAGCACTCTCATCCGCTCATTGCCAAGTTTGATAGATTGTTGGTAATACTTACACAAGAAAGTTAACTCTTGTCCCCTTTCTGTTTGGCTAATCTTCTTGCTGGCTTCAAATTTTTAGTCAGTCACCAGCTTTTAGACTTGTTAAGGTTTTTATATTAATGTTTATGTATAATGAGATACAATTTTACGAGATTGAATTTTGTATTATTTGGATATGCATTAGTGATTTCTATGGAAACCTTTTTCCAGTTATGACCATGAACTTAGACACTGACCCCAACCTACCCCAGGATGGGTTCCATCCCAATCCCAACTCTCGCACTTTGTGCAACTGGCTACCACTAAGTGGAGATTTCTAGGTCATAGCTCCGGTAAAATGTGAAGTTTCACTATTTTAATGAAGTATATATTATTATATTTATACAATAGTTGTCTTGGAAAATGTTTTTCCTCGGCTGAGCTAGTAGTTATTGCAACCTGATGGTTTGTGCATGCATTCATAAACGAGTCAATGAGATGATTTCGAAAAGGGCATAGTCATATGCTTGAAGGTGCTTGTAAATTTCAATGGTGAGAGCAAGAGGGAGAGGAATAAATGGAGAGCGTTAAAGTCTTTTCCTTGGGAATGTGGTTACAGACAATGTGGGAAATTTATACAGGGTTTATCTTTGTATGTATAATAAGTATACGATGGGTGTTACAGAAGTTGAACATTATCCTATTGCCACCATGATATTCTCTTTGGTTTCATGTCCTTGAAACCTTGTGGGACTTCAGTATTTGTTATTGGCTCCATTTTGTTGTTGATTATAGATGATGACAGCTTAGGGAAAGTCGGTTTGGGGGATGTAATACTTGTCTTTGCAATAAGTTCTATACAATCAGATTTATTTTCACTTCCTTGATTACATAGTTACTAGATTGAGTCCCTATTCTTATCTTCACCCTATTGTCATCAACTTTTATAAAATTCTGCGACTCACAATACAATTGGTGTCATATACTTAAAAATAAAATAATAAAAAAAGAATAAGAACGTTGCTCATGCCACGAAAACCTTAGATCAATGTTGGTGTTATTCACATTTTCCTTTATCAATTCCACATTCAAAAAGAAAAGAAAATAAAAATAAAAATCAGAGAGCTGTAAGAGGATTAGATTTGTAATATCAAAAAAATTTATTTCCAGGATATCAACTAAGTTGTTGGATGTTATCTGTGGGAGTTACCGTATATAACTAATCAATTCCCTGTTATATAGCTAACCAACTAGTCAGAATGAGTTTCTATGATCCGTTATTTGCTTGATGGCACTTCATGTGTGATTATCCCTGGGTATTGTTAGATGTGAAAGTTTTCACTGAGTCATGAATGTAAGTGTACTGGTTGGCTACGTTCGTGGTGTATTGCTGCAAATTTAATACATTGTCAAGTTTTGTGATGAACGATGAGTTTGGTGATATTGTTCGTCTTTTCTCTTGCTGCAGGTTGAAGGAAAACACAGGGACTTTGGATGTTATTATCTATCCGAGAACCTAGATGTGAATGACGATTACACATTTTGGGTTCAAAAAGATGACCAAGAATCTATATACGACCTACCTCACGCTTTACCTGGTGGTGATTTCTTTTGTGATGGTAAGAATGATGGTCATATTTGAAATTTAAGTAGCTCCTTTGCCAAAACAACCTCTTTTTCTTTCGAGTCTCACAATTATATGCACATTACTTGGGTTTCTTACCTCTACCCTTCTTTTCATGAAAAAAATAAATAAATAGAAATGGACATTGGAAGAAGGGGAAATGTAGCTAATATTGTTCACTGGTGACCTGTTTCATAAGTTTTTAACTGAATTTCTAAATTTACCTCTTAGGTCCAATATTTTGCCAATTTACGACGTGAGAGGGAAAGTCTGTTTTTATAAGTTGACAACATGCATGCTTTCTGTGACAATTAGATCAAGTTGTTGCAATGGCTATATAATTGCATATATTAGTTATAATTGAAATTCCTATCATTCTTTACTGATGCAGATGGGCCTTTGAATTTATATAACGATCAACTTATGCACGTGCATTATGGAATATCTGCTGATGGGGATAAGGATCAATGCATAAACTCCGAAAATTTTGCAAGATTTCTCGGTTTTCTGGAATCAATTCCTTTCCATCATACTGGTCTAAATGATCATGGAACACCAGACTCAAGGTACATTCATTTTTTAGTGAAATATTTTTCTCATTGTTTTATTGCTATAGAAAAACAATGTGACAAAGTTCTTGTTTATTGAATAATTGATCCGTCATTTATGTCTAGCAGGTCTTTGTTTATATGATAATATGGATATTTCAGAATTTTGGCCTTTCTTGTGGTCAGCTGTTTTACCAATAGAGATATATGTTGTGATAGTAAGCGTTTTACAATTAAGGTGTGTGAGGAATATACAATTTCACTATTGTCTCAACTCTAGAAGTGGAAAAGTGTAATACGTTTTCTTGACTAATAACTTGCTGTTAATTGAGCATACAATTATTTATAATTTTGAGCTATTAGTCAAGGATTTTACTAATGATCAGGTTCTCTTTGATATTACCTTAGTTCTTGACCAAATAATTTGTTAAGATTTCTTCTGGTCAAAAGGTTCTTCCTAAGCTGGAGTTCATCCACTGGTTCATGATTCTCTGTGGAGATAGAAACTATCTTGCATTAAATGTGGGAGTCATGAAAAAAGTTGTGTTGAAGGGCTGCTCTAAGATCAATGATGCTTGGCATTGTCATATCTTCCTGCATTAAACCTACTTTTAGCTCTTAACTGTTTCATCAATTGTGATATTTTGATCTTGAGTTATAATTTAGTCTTCTATATGAAATCCTCATAAATAGGTACATACTAAAGAAGCGATTTGACCGTGGATCATATGGAGAAGTTTGGCTTGCTTTTCATTGGAATTGTTCTCATCTCGACAAGGCTTCAGAAAGAAGGCACAAGGAAAAAAATCTTCCACCCAAAACTATACATCTGGGGGCATATGATGAAAATCTCCACAGAAGTTCATTTTCTGACGATTGCAATGCTAGTCTATCCGATAATATGTACATTTTGAAACGTATAATGGTAAATCTTCAAACCCGAGTGTCATTTCTTATTTCCTTGTTACTTGTCTTCTTTTACATTTCTATGTGATTATGATTATAAGTACTTCACTTTAAAGTTTAAGAGCAAATGAAATGATTTGGTCCGCAGCATCAACATGTATCTTCATTTCCATAGTTACGATGCATATCACTGAATTGAGATTTGCAGGCAAGAATTTAATATATAGGTGGGGTCCACTTGCCAAAATCTAGTGGGAACAACTGCCCCAGTAGACACCAGTTGGCTCTGCCCGTGGCAGAGATGATTTACAAAGGAAAAGAATGACAAACAATATGAAATACCGTCTCTTTCTGACTTTATGATCTTGCTGCCACATTTTAAATAATCACTCTTCATCAATTAGCGTATTTTTTCCAATCTTGCTTAGATTCTAGGAATCATTTTAGTTGTGCAAATGGTAGAAATTCTGAAAATCACTACACGATCACCTGTCCAATTTTTGCTGTTACTCTTATGCCATTCTATGTTTAGCAGTGTCCCAGATATTCATCATTATGAGGTGAAATCATAGTAATGTCCCAAGTGATATGTTCTCATTATCAATTTTTATCTTGTAAATTTAATTAGATAAGGTGGAAATTTTCCTAGTTAATTTAATTCTGAACGGCTGGATCGATTCATGAAATTGAGCGGTTGATGCAAGCAGGTGGAGAGGGGAGTTTCTGTTTACCTGAGTGGGCTAAGGGAGAAGTATTTTGGCGAAATTTTCTTAAATGCTTCTACGTCTATAAGGGGTTCGCTATCGGTAGAAGTGTCAGATTTTTCCTGGAAAAAAAGGCGATCAGAAGTATATGGCTTCATGCAAACAAATAAATCAGTCGAGGAAGAAACTGAGGACCCTTTGAGTCTTGAGGATGTGCTTTTTAAGAAAATAAGGAAGATTAGAGCTGCTTTTGAAGAAGGGCTGAATCATATTGCAAGATATATTGAATCGTTTGAGTCACGATCTAATGAAATATGGCTTGTCTTTTGTCATGAAGGCGTGTCATTGTCAAAACTTCTTTATACAGCTGAAGAAATGGTTCTTGATGCTGACAAGGAAAGGGATGAACACAGGAAGCGTGTGCAGTTACTGCATCCTTCAAAATGGTGGCATTGGTTGAAGACAACAGAAGCAGGGCAAGAGGAAATGCGTAACATTATATGGCAATTGGTATAGTAATGTTTTCATCTACTTCGCTTTTGTTGAATTTGAACTTTGTGTGTGGATGAGTTTACATTCTTAGATGTTGTATTGGTGTAACAAATTCAAGTTTTGGTTGGATCTGGGCAACTGATATGATTTCTGAGACCACATATCTCAGCAGCAGTCAATTTAAATTTCACAGATGAATCGTTAGAAAATGGATAGCATTAGTCATTAAGAAGCAAGCCTTTTATCTCATCAATCACATCATAACCTTCTGTTTTTCTTCATAGCATTGCACAAAAAAGCTTCATGTAATACTTGTTACCTCATTCTCAGTTGATGGCACTCAAGTCCTGCCATGATCGGAATATCACTCATAGAGATATCAAACCTGGTAAGAACATATCCATCACCATGCGTTGAGCTCTAATTTTTTATAATTTGAAATACTAATTGAGAATGTTGTATATTTCATCTTGTAAGAAAACATGATCATCTGCTTTGAAGATGAAGAATCAGGGAAATGCTTGAGAGAAAGCCCAATTGGAGATAAGAATTACTCTACTAAAATGTACTTCTCATTATATGGTCCTCCTATCATTTTCATTTTTATATTATTGTTTTCAACTTTCTTTGTCTATAGTAGAGTCGGATCTTCCATTTTTATTAGAGTTAAACCTAGTTATTGCATTTGGAAAATGATACCCTCTCTCTGTGTTTTGGCAGGCGTATTATAGACTTTGGCAGTGCAATGGATGAGTTCACATTGAAGCACTTATACGGCTCTGTTGGACCTTCTCGGTATTGAATTATCCTGCTGACAATTTTCCCTCTATATTGGATATTGCCCCCGATGTCGCATGGAGGCATTATGTTTTCTACTTTGTTCATGATTCCAGTGTTAAGGAGTAGCTATAGGGGCTCTCTTTCAGCTTCTTGTTGCAACATTAACTTTTCGTGTGTTTTTTCTGTATTTCAGAGCCGAACAAACATCCGAGTATGCTCCTCCAGAAGCTTTTCTGAATGTTAGTTGGTATCGGGCACCATCGAGCATAACTACCAAGTATGCCAACCTTCTTCCCCAAGTAAATTGGTATTAGTTTTCATATTTTTATTAGTTAATGTCTAGTAAGTTGATAATCTCACATAATTAATATTCTTGAACTGATCGTGTTCTGACTACCTTACTATCTTTTGTCTGTAGAAAAGAAATTTTGGCATTCATGTCCATGTATTATAATATAGAAAAGAAATTGTTGTGGAGTCCTACATTTCCTCACTAGAGCAGTGAGCATTCTAATTTTAGCTCAATTACTAGGTTCTAGTCTTAACGTTTAGTTCTGTTTGAAGGGATTACCTTAGTCTATTGAAATTATAGAACATCAATGACTTGAAAGGACATATGGACATTTCCTAGCTCATGCTTGTGCGGTATCATTGTGTGTATAAAATTAAATAATGCAAGAAGTTATTTCCTCTTTACAGTATAAAGACAAAATATATCATGAAAAGAGGTAAAAATGAAAATAAAATTAAAAAAATTGGTATCATAAGCATCCAAAATTCTGGGGGTTTTATTCAGCCCAATTAAAATCAGTTTCACTATTCATTGCTCCAATAGTTAATAATAATATTAGAGAGAGCGTACATTATAAAGCTGACAGAATTGAATGCTGCTGCAATCCATTTCGAAATGATTTTGCAACAAAATAGAACTGTGAGGGAGATTGAAGTACACTTTTTCGAATTCTACAAAATTTGGTTAGTATTACCTGTTTTGTACTTCGTGGGATTTTTTAGACATTCCATGTCTCAATTCAAAATAACAGACGAGACCAACACAGGTGTCAGAAAATTAATATGAGTGCCTACCAAAGCGCTTCTAATTATTGAGTAAAATATTGAGAATAATCGTCTTAACACTTCCTTAAGATTCTGAGAAGAAGAGTTTCAAAGGCAAAAGGTGTCATGTTTAATAAACTTTTTTTTTTTTTTTTTTTTTACACTCACTGCATTTCTGTACAATGGGCTGATTTTTTTTTACACACTGCATTTCTGTACAATGGGCTGATTTTTTATAACTAATTTGTCGCCTAGGTATGATATGTGGAGTGTTGGTGTTGTGATCCTGGAGTTGATCTTAGGATCGCCTAATGCATTTCAAATAAATGCTAAAACAAGAGCTCTTCTAGATCTTCACCTTGAGGGTTGGAACGAAAGATTGAAGGAGCTTGCTTACAAGTAAGTCTAAAAGATAATTGTGGGTGCACAAGTCCTGTCCGACATAAAGCCTTGTTTCCTTAAACTTGAAGTTGATCACACAAATAGTTTTTTATTATTCTACCAATACCAAGATACCTTTTCTAAATGGTTCGAGGAAATGAAATATTTTTAAACCACATCAATAATTTTAGTTTACTTCCTTCTATACCGTTCTGTTTGGATTGCTTTGTTGTTTTGAATAATAGTTTCCTTAGTTCTATTCAAGACATGCCCCAACTATCTAAAATATTATTCCCTTTATTTATCCAAATTGATTTATCCTCTATTTATTAATAATTGAATCTAAATAGGTAAATCACTATTTGAAACAAAATAGTTTTTGCTCAACTTAATTAAAAAACTTTGGGATTCCAAATTTCTAACTGTTGCACCACTTTATCTAAAAGCTAACGTTGTTAAAGAGTGACATGTTTATTCACTTAAATCTAGTCTTGAACGCGCCCTCACACACACATTGAATTCATTTTTCATCGAAAGCCTCATATGTTCACAAGTTCAATAAATAGGTGATAGCAAAACTTGATCCCAAGACATTTGCTTGCTCCAATACCATGATGAACCACTTCATTTAAAGGTTAAGTTGTCGAGAGAGGACATGGATACTAAATTTAGTCTCCAACACTGTCTTTTGCTATGTTCTGGATTCTAGACTCAGAGCTTTTATGGAAATGTGCATTTTGATTCCTGGGAGCTCCTCAAAGCTTCACCAAAATTGGGGCTCAAATGGCCACGTGAGTTTAAACTTCACTGAATTCTTTTGTTATAAGCATGCCTCATGCAAAGACTGTAATTTACAATATGCATTTTTTACATGACTTCCTGCCTTTCCTTTAATTCTTTCATCAGTTACCATGTGTAAGTACTGTACATTTAGTTATTCTTCAAGCGCCAGACCTCCTAAATTTATGTAAATCAATGTGAAAGAGTCAGTCATAGCATCCAGAAGCCTCTCTAATATACTTTTAAATGCATATAAACCAGATCCAAGCCATCCATATTCATATATTGCTTCACAGCAGGATACTTAATTGATGTCGGACAGGATCTAACAATTTCTAAGATGTCGTGTGACTGTCTATATTTGGCTGTTTTGTTCAGAGAATATGAATGATTGTTGACATTATAGTATTATGGGTCACTTTCTTTATTGTTGCGTGCAATTAATTTCTACTCTAGTGATCTCTCTCCTTCCTTGAATGTCATGTTTAAGTAAACATCCAGTTTATGCTGGGTAACTCCATGCTGGTTGTAAGGCGTATCTCTCACATCTAACAGGCCATAGCAATTATGGTTTTGCTGCAACTTGGTCATGTAATATGCTTAGTACTGATTTATGGGATTCAACACATCGGGAAAATTGTATTGGCTTCTAAAGTATGGTGTAAAAAATATAAAGATGTTATATTCAACAATAGAGATCCTTCATATCTCAAAAGACATTACAAAATTGAGGTATAGCCTCAAACACCTCAATCCACAACTTTTAAGCCACATTTTAGCGGTACGTGTCTTTCAATTTTTGATATTCATGATGTTGAGATAAATTTGCTTCATTTTGGGTGTTAATTTCTAAAACATTTTAATTGAAAGAAAAAAGAGTTTGCTGGGATATCCTGGGTAGAGCTGTAGACTAATGTACAGTCAAAATGTGATCTATGAGGTGGGAGCACGTTGAATTTTCTATATATACATACATATTAAATCTTGTTATACAATGTTATTTCAGGGTTCCATTTCACCAGTTCCCTGGAAGTGCTCTGAAGAATTCTTTTCTTATTACATAAAGAGTAGAGATCCTCTTAAAATTGGGTCAGTCTCTAGTTTAATGTTCCATCGATCACTTCATAGGTAGATGTTTCTTGTAGTTAATCAGTGACTGCTATTTCATGTCTTCCTTTCCAAAAATTTCCTCAGGTTTCCAAATGTATGGGCTTTGCGGTTGGTACGCGACTTGTTACGTTGGAATCCAGTAAGTTTTGCCTTTACAAGGTTCAGTGTGCAAATTGGATTTGATAAACTCACATTTTCACCTTGTTTGTTAACTTAACCTTTATATTACTACTATAATAGTTTGAATCTCAGCGGCATATTATTTACTTCTATTCAATGGATTTGGGTTACAGGAGGACCGTCTTACAGTTGATGATGCATTACGACATCCTTACTTTTCATCGCCTTCTGGAAAATGAGATCACGAAAAATCTTCGTGAGTAGTCTTTCAGTTTGTAGTTACTTGTATAGTTGCATTCTTTTAATCTCGGCATTGTACCGAAGAGTTCATAATTCTTTGTAGAATGTTCACTTGGGAGCAATGGGCAAGCAATTGGACAGATAAATACAATTTAACAAATGAAAACTGAATGTTCGGATGACAACGAACATTCAAAACGAGACCTTGGACTCCTCGTTATGTAAAAGATCACACACATTCTGCTGAACGAGTTAAAAGATCCTTTCCGATTAATGCAACAAATAAAGAAAATGATACTAATAATCCGGAAGGGGCCAAGAAGCCGATAATCACTCTCTCATGCGTTGGTTTCAAACACTAAAACCCAATGGTTAAGGGAAAATACAATTACTGACTCACAGCTCCTCTTCGTTGAACTGGACACAAATACCTAATGAATTCTCAAGAGACACGTCTATGCAGCATCTCTTGTTAATTCAGCTGACCATCTAAGATTGATAGTGGCTTCATAATCCTCATTATGGTGGGAAACAAACAACCGTCATTGCCGCCTCAGTCCATCTTCTCAAGTACCTTTAACCTGAAAGCAACGTCAAAATAATCCGAAACATGTAGTGAAAATCATTATGTTTTCAGTTTCTTTTTTCAGATTTTTCTTGCTCACAGCGCTATGCAAAACGTTGCAATCATTCTAGCCATGTACCAATGAAAAAGATGAGTCAACCAACCCGCACCATGTCGGCGTAGAGGGTGGTCTGATTTGGGTTGGGGAGCATGCATCACTTCTCCTTGAGTGCTCATTTGGTATCTGATTACCCACTTGATGGTTAACGTACGTGTCCAATCCAGCACACGAGGTCGTTCCTATCTTCCTCTTGCTCTTAAACCTTCACCTAACAGAGATAATGAGGAACGGAAGAAAAGCAACACTTTTCATGTTTCTTTTCTGTTAGTCACAGA
>CAIGRS010153567.1:0-19041 GCA_903798395.1 Fraxinus floribunda | reverse complement strand
TACACTTTGCATTTATATCTTGTATATTGAATAGTTTTGAGACTAAACCCCTATTTGATCCACATTATTTTTTTCATTCTCATCTTCTACTTATTTTCAACCACATATTCTTCAATAAAATAATATTTTTCATCAAATCAATAATTTTTCCTTCTTTTTCAACTATATATTCCTCATTATATCAATCAAAAAAATGCATTCTTTTCGAAATAATGTTCACCAAACAGGGGCTAAGTGTCGAAAAAGTTTCAAAAATCAATTCACCCTCCTCTTGGTTAGTTATTCTCCTCTTGGTTAGTTATTCTTGGGCTAACAGTAATCTCATTTGATCACAGAAACATCTTAAATAATGCTCACCACATTGTAGCCACATTTTCCCTCCTCCGAAATAAGGGGATGATATTTTGGTGTATACCAGGGTGCGTGGGGGTAGAACGACAATGGTAATAACAGAAGACCAGTGCAAGTAGATTTTGCATTCAACGTACAGAATGTACAAATCAACCAAACTAGCTCCATTATAAATAAGAACGCGGAATTGCTGACAGAGCTGAAAGCAATGGCAAACTGAACCAAACATTTTATCCTGAACATACATACGATATTCAATTCTTTATAATTAAAAGGACAAAGAAATGTGCCTGGAATTCTGGCATCGTCAGCCTCATAAGTCAAAATACAAGTCTTCAACGACCAAAGGCACAATTCAATACAGCGCCAGACACTTGATCACGTACTTCGAACAGGCAGCTAGACATTTCTGTACAACAAGAAATCACTGAAGACATGAGATACAGGGGTCAATTATTTGCAAGATGTCAATTTTATATTGAACTAATAATTTCAACTAGTATACAAATGCCAGCAGCTAAAATACCAGATATTTTCTAAACGAGGAGAGAATACAGTCAAATATGGACACAATCAAAACACTTAGTGCACATTTGATTTGCAGTAGTACGTAGGACAGCACAGTACGATAAACTGGATTTTAGTTTATATTTTACTAAACATGCCACTAATTGTTCTCTTCTAGCAACAAAAGAAATTCCGGAGGGATTATGATGGTCTTCTCGGAACTTCAGGTAAGAATGACACACTAAAGTTTACCTCATTAGTAAATGAGGTCCAGCAGAAGCTCAAGAAACGAGGAAATTTATTTCATCAAAATCATAGTTATATACGGATCATCACACAAAAATCATCCGGAAGAAAGCATTTGTTTGACTATATGATTAAAGCAGCATCACTGCTTTGGAGTATCTGCATGTACTTCTTTGCAACTTGTACCAAAATAGTCTTTTAATAAACTATATTTAGAGATCCACACAATTCAGCTATTTTTTTATCTTTTCTTAAAAGTCCAGAATTGGTTTTTTTTAAGTCGTAAAAGATAATGCGTCGCCTAAAAAGGGCAAAATCCTTTTATAGAGGTATTCTTCAAGTTCTGTCCCCTTATTCCCTCAGTCCAGGATCCAACAGTCTGAACAAGAAATAATCCACTTATATTTCACCTTTTCCACTCCTCCCCTCTCACCCGGTTTTTGGACAGTAGGATTCAACTTTACCACGCGAGTATGTATTACAACTGAAACTAGCAAACAACTACATATTGATTGATGTTGGTGATAAAGCAAAAGAAATCAACCAACGTTGAATGCAGTAGAAAGACTAAGAAGCATCCAAAGTGCCTCAATTGTCCCGACAAGCATTTCCCTCAGAATGCAATACTAGACACTAAGTTTAAAAAGGATAAAGTGGGTGCCAAGGCTTTATAGCTCAGTGACAGTGCTTTACCTCAAGCCAGAGGAACATAAAATAGATCCATAATAAATAATATAAAAGAATAACAAAATACAAAATTATGCTCATTGAAATCCATAATAAAACTAATACCAAAATTAAAAGTTTCAACTTGCAAAGGAACATAAAATAGATCCATACAAATAAAACTTAAGTTCTCAAATTAGTAATCACGTATCAAAGTGATTCCTATTAGTAGAGACAACCAAGAAATTTCTTATATCATCATACTATATGATCTTGTAGGAAATCAGTAACACCATCATCCTTGTCACTAGAAGTTTCTTCTTATTCTTTGCTATCATCCTCCACTTGCAAGAATGTATTCTCCTTCCTCTTTTTGAACCCATAAACATATTAGGTTATAAAGAATAATCGAATGTCTGGACAATGCAGATATACGCGCAAACACCTTAGTAGCCTTGAGCGCTAAGCCTTAGAAAATGACATTTAAGGTATGGATTTCAAGGCATTTCCTGGAAGCCTCCGTGAGACGTGAAAAGAAGCATAAGCCTCAAATATCATTTTTAAACTATGACTAGACATTACCCTTCTTCCATGATACGATTTCGAACAAGTTTGTGGGACGTTTAAAAAAAATTACTTTAAAAAATTAGAAATGAGGAAACATTAATTCAGTGAAAAGGTTTTACTCAACTCAACCAAGGATGTAATTGAAAGTAACTAATAACATAGATGAACTTGCACGGGGAAAAAAAAAACCACTTATATTGCACGACTTCTAATATGAGTGAGTGCATCTCTGATTTGCTGAAAAACTGCACATACATGCTAATAAATAGTTATGCATATATGACATGACTCACCACTACATTTCGACCATGGAGCAGAATTGTTACGACATATTAACAACAGTATATAGCCTGATCTATATGTGGAGGGATCTGTTTGATCTCTGTCCCAAGTTCTTGTTCAATCCTATACCTGAAAGAAACGAGTATGAAAATGGTAACAATCTCCAAAAATGAAGTAACTTTATATCAATAAAAAATAGAATGAATGACAGCATACAAATTGAAGCGGTCTTCATAGGTTATCAGATTCACAGCTAACCCAAGATGTCCAAACCTTCCGGATCGTCCAACCTACACGTGACAGTATTGACCGTGACAAAATAGCACAACAGTCACGAATGGTACACTGGCGTAAAATTTAACATACCCTGTGTAAATATGTCTCCGAGTTCTTAGGAAAATCAAAATTGATTACAACATTGACTGCTTGGATATCTATACCTCTCGTAAATAGATCTGCAATTAGATTGCAAGAGGAAGATAAAACAATTATTGCAATAACGGAAAGAGTACTGTTTAAATAGAAAAACAATTTCATTTGATGAGGCTAGAATCAAAATGCAGGTAAAAGGCATGTCCCTTCTTTCTCCTCCCATCTAAATTAGTGGTAGGATGCAATCAAACAATTATAGGAGAAGGGGAAAGGGAAAGGGAAGAGAGGAAGAAAGAGGAGGGGGAAAAGAGAAGAAAGAGGAGGGGAAAAAGAAGAGGGGGAGATAAAAAGGGAAGAGGAGTTAGAGAGATGGAAGAGAAATCAGGGAAGAAAGTATCAATTTATTTCACTATCAAAGTTGTTTATTACAAAGCATAAGACCCCTTTATATAGGATTTCAAGGATCCTATTCCAAGTAGGAAATATCTAATAAACTCTATTAAATCAAACTCTAATTATGCTTCTTAAAATACACATTAAAATTGAAAGCTAGATTATATAATATATCTTCTAATATTCCATCAGTTGCATCCCTCATATAAGGCAAGAATTCAAAAATTGACCAAAAAAATTTAGAATTTGATATGAAATGAATGATTCACAAGGATAGTGGAAGATGTAAACACAGAGAGTGCAAGTGCACTTTGGTGATAACCTAATAACTACTTGTGTGGGAATACAATAAAACTACATATTAAAAAATATACAAAAATGTTAGTCGTGTTGCAATTTCCATAATTAGATTATTTTAAAAATAGTAGCAATAAAACTAAGAACTCCTAGTCTTCGTGGAATCATGCAGTCAAGACTGGGGACAATAACATTAAGAAAGAAGAAACGGTATTCCTTCATCTGTTTAGGCCCATTTTTGTTACTAGCAAATAATCAAGAAAGCCCTTGCATTGAAAGCCCAAAAGAGGGTAGCATAGTCACTTTACCAAATGCTTCAAAAATAGCACGCGCCTAATAAACTTTTCAACTTTTGACCCTCTATATTTCCTTGCTGTTATATTAAACATATTCAAGATTAACTTGTCTATTTAGTCGTACTATCATGCACAAATTGTTCACAAACATTTCCCTAACCAATCCAATTGTTGCAAGCAAAGCACAATAAATCCAAGGGACTAATATGTCCACAATTTGTAATACATTTATATGAACCAATGTTGATATGATCCAAGGGCATAGTCAAAAAAGTTGAGCATTGCATACTCATCTAAGAATAATTGTAGATGTAAAAGCTTAGGGGTTGTCCTCTTCGTGTTTCAATTTTTAGTTTCTAGTTTTGAATCCATTTTGGGTTTTGTATTTTGAGTGTCCATTTTGAGATTGTTGATAACGCGTTTTTTTTATCATTTTGAAAAACTGTTTTCAAAAATAAAAAAATGAAGTTTTGACTTGGTTTTAACTCAAAAACAGTCAAAATGACTTTTTTGACGTTTTCTGTTTTATTTGTAAATTTTAAACTCGTTTTTAAATTTTATTTACTACAAATAGGTAAGGAAACGTGTTTTCAGTGTTTTCAAAAACTAAAAATGGCCTCAAAACAAAAGAGAGAGCATGCCCTTAGTCATCACAAGAAGATGGAGATCATACCTGTGCAAACAAGATTCCTACAGGCACCATTGCGGAAGTCATGAAAAACTCTGTTGCGATGATCTTGAAGCATCTTAGCATGGATATAAAAACAAGAATAGCCAAGCTCTGTGATTTTCTTGGCAAGAAGTTCTACTCGATTCACGGAATTGCAGAAAATAATAGATTGGTTTATTTGAAGCTGCAGGCAGAAAAATTCATTTGTATATAATCCTCAAAACAGAATTTCCATGGAAAAAAACATGATGCATCATCCAAAATAGACGGTCACGCTCAATCAAGAGTTCTAACCTTTGAAAAGAGAGTATTGAGGCAGTGAACTTTCTGTCTTTCTTCAACAAATGCATAATATTGTGTTATACCCTTGAGAGTTAACTCATCCATAAGGTTGATGACATAAGGCTTCTGCAGGTATCTATCTTTGAAATCTTTCACCGTGACAGGAAATGTAGCAGAGAACATTAAGATCTGACGGTTTGCAGGCAGAAAACGAATCAACTGCTCAATGGAAGGTTGGAACTCTGGTGACAAAAGCTTATCAGCCTGAAAGACATCGGTAGAAACAGGATAGTTTACCCATCAATACTCACTTTTTTCAAAGGCAGAACCAAACACAACAGTATTATAGTAAGATCAGACGTCTATAATCTCCAAGTCAGTCTGGAATGCCACGACTGTACAAAAGTAATTCAACCTTGGACATGAAAACAAATCAATGGCAAGAGACATTAAACAGCAACCACAGAAATACTTGCACTTTGAAGCAAGAAACTGTAACTATACAAACTATTTCTCCATTGTTAAGATTTCAAGTTCCATGTTAAAAAGTCAACCTTATTAAGATTAGTAGTCAAAACTATTATAAATTGATATATGTTTTCATCTTTATTCGGTGTGGAATTTTATCCCTTAATATGTCCCCACAAGATGGTGGCTCATTTGAGCATACCAATATTGAAATCCGTGTGCTCGATTTTTTTTTAGTCTTAATCGGATCGAATTGCTCGTTGGAGCTTAATGGGCTCTGATACCAGGTTAAGATTTTGGGTTCCATCTTAAAAACTCAACCTTATTAAGAGTAGTCATTCAAACTCTTATAAATTGGTCTATATTTCATCTTTATTTGATGTGGTATCTTATCCCTTAACATCCATATCCAACAGTATCCCTTCTCTTCAAAGTTCTAAATAAATATCTCAAATCAAAATTCAAATAGCAGTAACATCTGCTGCTGCTATCATTTGTACAGCAAAGTAGAAATCCTTCATGAAAAAAATTACATTCCTAAGGGAATCCTTCAAGCCTCCCCAATATCCAATACTAACAAAAGAACAATATCAAGCCTCCCCAGTATCCAATACTAACAAAAGAACTAGGGAGGATACAACATCTTCCTAAAGGAATACTTCATGCCTCTCCAATGTCTAATACTAACAAAAGAACAATATCAGTAACTGAGAAAATAAGGATATATCAAAACATTTCCTTACCTCATCCATCACAAGCATAGAGCAATGTTTCAAAATGCAAACACCCTTTTTTGCAAGATCAAGGATTCTCCCAGGAGTTCCAACAAGCAAGTGAACAGGTTGATGCAAACGCATTATGTCATCTCTTAAGCTGGTTCCACCCGTTGTAACCATTACTTGAATTTTTAGATGCTTCCCAAGCTCTTTGCAAACTTGCGACGTCTGAAGGGCTAATTCTCGTGTTGGGACAAGAATAACAGCTGCAACAATGCAAATTGGTGAGATGCCATACAAGAACCTACGATGCTCGGACTCGGGTACGGATACGTATCCAACTGCCGGATCTTTTATATTCTAAATATAAGATATGGGGACATGGCCAAAAAAAATCTAAATTTGAGACACGGATACGTGTGTACGTTTTTCAAACTTAAATTTTTTTACTAATCCAGGATATCATTTTGAATAGACCATAGCTAATTATTTACAATGAAGAAAATGGATATTTAATAAGGGGTTAAGAAGAAAAAATAGAATTTTGGAATTTAGTTTTCATTATGGGAATAACTAAATATTATATAAAATAGAAAATGAGAGACTTGATTGTAATGTGGACTTAGTAGAGTACTAAGTAGAGCTACATGTAACTCATTTTCATTTTATACAAATAAAACCCTAAACCACTGATACAGAGAGAAAAAAAGCGAAAAAAAAANAGCAAAAACGACGAAGTGTCCAGTTGAAACTTGAAGGATTCGATATATATTCCATACCCATACCCGTGTCGTGTCGTGTTGTGTTTGACACGGGTACTCTAACTATTTCGAAGAGTCCGAGCATCAGAGATAAGAATTGAATAATTTAAAGAAAAGATACAACTGAAGCTACGCAAAATAAATGCTAGAAGATCACTCAGGCACTGCATTAATGATTATGTATGGCGTAAATGTTTGGCAAAGCTTATAATTTCTTATAAGCTGGTCAAACTCTTCGTCAACACATTTCGTAGGACGCAACATTTTATCTACTTCTTTTACTACACATTCTTTGGGACACACTACTTATACGCACTTAGAGCTTAGCCAAGCACGCACGGTGTAACTAGCATAAAGACTAAGAGCAATCTTGTACTGATCTGCATCTCCTATCCTAAATAAGCATCTTCATTGGTTTCTATTAGAACACCTCTAATTTGGGAAAAAGTAATGACAACTACTATTACTTGTTCATTCATCTTAAACTCGATTTGAGCTCTCAAAAAGCAATAGATCTAGCTCAATCAGTTAAAATATAATCTCTCGCTCTCACAAGAAAAAAATGGATCAACTTGCATTCTTTCTTGAATTTGAAACACTTCCTCTTCCCTGAATAAGTCAAATTTCTACAAGGTAAGGTGCAGAGATGACACATTCACAAGTATATCAAATAAATAAGATTAAAACCTTGAATAACATTGTTATCTTGATCAATTTTCTCTAGGGCAGGAATACAAAAGGCTGCAGTTTTCCCCGTTCCATTTTTTGCTCGAGCCAAGATATCGCTTCCAGTGAGAGCAATTGGAATGCTCTCCTCCTGAATTGGAGAAGGTCTCTCAAATCCCTTCTCATATATTCCCATAAGCAGCTCGCGCTTCAGAAAATAGTCTTCAAATTCATTTCCTTTAGTAGCTGTTACATCCTGCAAGAAGAATCAGTTACTAAGGCTAAAGCCTAATATGGCTAAATATCCAAACAAATGATAGTCTAAAAAATGTGGAAGGGATAGTTGTGTTTCTCAAAATCTCGGAGTTTATGCACATAAATTCACAGCCACAAGACACAACAATTGGCAAGTATAAAACACGTATTAGAACCCAATTAATCTTCTTCATTGAGATCCAATGAACAATATACTGAAGACGATTTAGTTAACAAATTAACTGTGCAGACAAATTAGTCATATATGCAAGCAGGATCTACATGTCTTAGACAATGCTGCACGTGGATAGCCAGGTGTCATAAACGTATTGACAGCAATCTCTCTCTTATTCTCAGCATGACATCTTGTATTTACACATCCATTAACCAGCCATGGGAAGACTGCAAACGAAAGTTTAAAAAGGTCACAGAAGTTACAAAGAAAATTGACAAACAATGTGAAGTCAGTTTGGATCAGTCCATACCTGTCCACATCCAAAATCCATTGGAAACAAACATATTAAGACACGTACATAACTTGGACTGACGTGTTCCAACAAGATTTCAAACATTTTGCTAATTTTTGGCCATCCAAAAGAAAATAGGTTAAGAGTACAAGATGAAACTGCTTTGTTTTCAGAAGGCTAAAAAATGGTCCGAAATTTATCAAAAAAAGAGCCACGAGGTCCCAAACCATCCAATCTTTGCACCGCCATCCAAACCCTTTAATAAATGTGCAATGTAAGGCTTTGAATGCATTATCCAAATATCCGTCGGTTGAACAAAAATTCAAAGGTTGACCTTCAATTGGCCATTTGTTACAATTTAAGATGGGCGACCAAATGGTCTCTTAACATTTTTCCACTAATAACAATTTTTTTTTTTT
Organism: Fraxinus floribunda; assembly: GCA_903798395.1. Classification (NCBI taxonomy): domain Eukaryota; kingdom Viridiplantae; phylum Streptophyta; class Magnoliopsida; order Lamiales; family Oleaceae; genus Fraxinus; species Fraxinus floribunda. Next base: position 10,360 of record CAIGRS010153567.1, on the reverse strand, counting down.
AACCGTGGAAGTCCGGGCCAGCTTACGCGCACCTCGACTAATCCTACGGGACCCTGAAGTTTACGGTTGGGTACTCACCTCAGTAGCCTTGAAAGGACTCGAACTGGTGACCATTAGAAAGCAAACTCAAGGCATGACCAATTGAGCAATCCCTCAGGGCTCACTTAAAACTATTAAAATGTTTTTTAAAAAAAGATAGAACAAAAGGCACAAAAAAATTAAAATAAAAAAAAGAAATTCATCTTCCTCAACACCCCACCCCAAGGCCCACCGCCACCCCCAACCACCCTTAAACCAATTGTCAATAGTGGCCGCCACCATCTTCACCACCAAACCCAAATCTGCAATTAAATCCCAAAACCCAAATATCCCCTGCACTTTTTCTCCTCAATTTTCATACAAATTAATGCCCAGCGTCCCCACTCCTGAATCTGAACATGGTCGCTTCAGTACCACAATTCAACCACCAAAACCACAGTCTCACATTTCTATGGCACTGGGAATGGTATCAAAATGAAACCAAACAAGCAACAACAATTAAAGAACAATCAAATGAAATAAACTCAGTGCGTATATAGCAGCAACAGGAAATAAATTTACTAGAAGGGATGAGAAATTTAATATCTAGAATCTATTTCCTGTCATTTCATCAATGGCATTATTCGGAAATTTGAATGATTTATTCACTTCCTTTGATAGATTTTATGCCTGGGGATGAAAATGTGATAGGTTCCTGAACCAGAAAGCTACACAACAAGGTTAAGTAATAATAAACTGTAAAATTCAATAGAAGGTTATGAAACTGGAATTATATTGCTGAAAGTGAATGTACTCAAACTGAGAATTGTGTTTTACAAAGAAGAAGAAAAATGACAAGGGTATTTGGCATTCGAGAGGCCAATACTCTCCACACTAGACTACTCAATTCTCTGCTGCCTCTACTGTGACGATTTCCCACTATTTATTATGTTACCAACCCAACTGATTCAGCAACAGCATGTGACTGCTCCCTACTCAATTCCTAAACTGCCCTCACTCCCTACGCCTTTGATAAGTCACGTTAATTTGGGGCCTATGAGCTATCAAAATGTTTCAGATTTTGAATGAGAGGACGAGGGTTTGTTTAGGGGTGAAGGCTGCCAGAGTTGGTGGTGGTGAAATGTGGCTTGTGGCGGTATGGTAGCCACTGGTTTATTGTGGCACTGTTGGAGTTACCGGTAGCCATTGTTGAATCGTGGGGTGGACAAGTGGGGTTGTTGGGTTTTGCTGTATGGGTCGAGGTGAGGAGTGGTGGGGTAGCAAAGATGAAACCAGTTTCACTTTTTCTTTTAAACTTTTTAAATTTTCTCTCTTTTTTAATCATTTTAATTCTTTTTAAGTTAAAAGACAATGAAAGAACATTACGCCCTTCTTAAAAATGGTCAAATTAATGTCAACCTTTGAATTTTTGGTCAACTATCGAACATTTGAATAGAATTTATCCAAAGGTCCTTGCTCTGCACATTTATCAAAAGGTTTGGGATGGCAGTGCCAAGATTGGAAGATTTGGGACTCTTGCCACACTTCTTTGAAAGGTTTGGAACCTCTCTTGCCAATTTCCCTAAAAAGAATGAGTAGTAGACTAAACTAAACATGACACAAGACGACTGCAATGTATTAAATTTCATTAGATCAATAGAGAAAGCTTTGGATTGAAAAGAAACAATTGTGTTGAGTATTAGTTTTTCTTCCTATTGAACCTACACATTCTCCTCTAATTTACTAAGAGCTTGCTTAATCCTCAATTTTTTTGAAATACATTTCTCGCTTATTTTCAACCACATTCTTCAATGAAATAATATTACACGCAACTCAAAAATCAAAAAAGGGACTCAAACAGGCCCTTTTAAGTATTTTTTTTCTCTTATAAAAGCTATTCAAAAATGATTAAACCACTAGAATGTTGATTATTTATCTACCACCATCACTATTATTAAATCTTAGCATGTGTTTTCCATATAATAAATTGAATAACGGAGTAATTTATTTATTTTAGAGCTGACCATCAAATTTAGAACGAAATTATGTTCAACCATCCACAATAAAGATACGGAGTTTGAAACTCGGTTAAGACCCCTGATTTAAACCTATTGTGTTGTGTTGGTGTAATCACTTTTCAGCACGTAAATTGAAGAATGGATTAAATACCAAAGTTGTATGAATTAAGAATGCAGCACTTACAAAGAATCAGTATATAGAGCATGTAAAGATACGAATCATCAGTAAAAAGAGTACAGCTAAGGCAGAGATAGGTTTACTTAGTCTTAGTAATTATGATTTTCAATTAAGAGGTTGTGTATGAGAAAAACCAATTTTTTAAAACCCTACCTGGGCATGGAACTCAAAAAGAAGAGTCGGACTCAAAGGATCAAAATTTCACAGAGGTCAAACTGGAGTCAATCCAGATGCTAAAAAGATGGGAAAAAAATAAAATCAAATAAAATAAATAAATAAATAATATATATATATCTATATATATTAGGTCAAACTGGAGTCAATCCAGATGCTAAAAAGATGGGAAAAAAATAAAATAAAATAAAATAAATAAATAAATAATATATATATATATATATATATATATATATATATATATATAAAACACATACACTAAAAACTATTAAGAGATAATTAAAATTTCATGTAACTAATACAAAGAAAATATAAATTCATATTTATTAACTCGATTTACTAACAAGTTGTAGTAAAAGAACAAATAAATAAAGATAATAAAGTTTAATACAAATTGGCAAACAGTGAAAATTGACTTCGCTGTGGTAGTGGGACAGGACACTTTGGTTAGTCTGACATCCAAAGATCACAAAAGGGATTAGCGAAGAAACACGTTTAAAAGGAGAAGTAGAAACTGATTGGTCATAAAGGCAAGCGTGCGGTGGCATGATGCTCATCTAATGCCTGTTTGGCTTGGAAATATTTTTAAAGACAACCTGGTAAACCAGGAATATCGGTTCAGCCGGTTCAAGGTTGAATCAGTCGGCTGAGTATTTTTTTTACCGATTTTTCTATATCCAATTAATAACACATGACCGGACTGAATTTTGGCATGTTTTCCGGTTTTCCCGTTGCCTAGATTCTTGGTTGTCACCCAGCTGTAAAGTCTTAAAAGCAATCAACCTAAACAAAAACTTGTATTTCAACAGATTGTTTGACACCGCTGACTCTAAAATCTTTGCATTTAAACTCACAAACAAACATTTTTTTAAGTATTCAATTAAATTTAGCAATTAAAATAGACCTTAATGTCTATACCAAAAAGTAAATGAGGTGCAAATTACACAAAAAAGGACAAGTAAAACTTAGAAATCTAAGAAATCCTCTGTTCTGTATCGGGTATCAGATGGTGGTAGCTTTAGTTGTGCCTTCCAATCTTGAGAGCTGGAGATGAAGAGGAGAGAATGATGGGTAAGATTTGTAAGAAACAAGAATATTTGTTGAACACATCAAAAGTTTACAAAACAGAAACAAGAAACAGAGAAATCTGCTTTTCATGACGTTCAAATAAAAAAATGGCGTTGAACCCGCAACATAAATCTTAGTAAGAAATGAGAATATTGCATCAAACTATAGCAACAAGATTCCACTTCCCAGCGTTTTAAGCGAGATGTTTAATCCCATAAATTTTGGCAATGTGTCCTTGAATATCATGAACTCCATATCATCTGCATGCTCCATTTCTGAAACTAATTTGTCATAAAGAGATTCACAAAACATCATCACATCAGAGAAAAACAAATGCATTCAATGGACAAAGATCACAGCGCATTAGTGCATGAAACAAAATAATTGCAAGAATTAAAAACTGAAAACATTTTTGAAGTATCGCATAGCAGACAGGATAGTTCTCCTCAATATGGAAACATCAACAAAATCAAAAGTAGCCAATTACAGACTAATCTCACACTCAATATTGCAGCTCAAAAATTCCAGAAGAGCTACATTCATAATATGAAACCAAGTAATAGCAAGAATTAAAAAGGAAAACTTTTTGAACTGCCGAATGGCCCAGGATAATTCTCCTCGATTTTTGGAACCATCCACAAATCAAAACTAACCAAATACAGATTACAGACCAATCGCATATTCAATAATGCAGATCAAAAATTCCAGAAGAGTTTCCTTGAAAATCTATACATAACCCTAGCTCTGGAAATAAAAACAATTTCTTTCGTAAAACAAAAAGGGTCCTTGTTCTGACCTTGAATCGATAGTTTCCGAATGCATGCCCCTTTGGACCTCATTGCCCGCCGGATCAACAGGAGCCGGAAGCTGATTCCTTGGAAGCAACTGCTGTGGCTGAGGGTTCTGAAATGCCTGATTACTCGGCGCTGAATTCCTCTGCACGTACTGCTGGGTAGGATTTTTTGGCTGAAAGTTTGGTCCAGTATTCATGTTCATTCCCCCACCTCGGCCGCCTCCCATCCCAGGCGGCGGATACCTCGCTCTCGAACTCATCGCTAAATCCTAAACCAACAGAATATAAAAATTCTACGTAGACGCACAAGCAAAATCTGATGCGAATTGGGGTTATCAGTTATGGTTTATGAAAAAATTTAGGCCTAAATAGATGGATATTGTTAATGTTAATTAGAAATGGGAGTGAAGAATTCTTGAAAGCGTTGCGAAGGAGAGTTATCAATTGGAGAGGGACTAAAATGAGATTTTATACGGTAAAAGATTGAGCCAGTGCGACATTTATTTTTTGTTATTCTGTAACTGGAAAGCAGTGATCTACTGGATTCGTGACAATATCATTTTTTTTTAAATAAAAATAGAACGGACATTTTAAAAATTGATATAAATGCCATAAAGTTTGAAGTAATTCATCATTATAATGATAAAATATCGATGATATAATTATTTAGGTTAGAATAATGTCAAATGACAATTTAATTTTGGTTTAATAGCACAAAATGTCACTACGTTTGATAATTCTTGTGAAAAACGTTCATACGTTTCATTTTTTTTTCTTTTTTTTTTTTTTTTTCGTCCTTATTTCAACGTTTCATTGTAGAAAATATCATTTTCACCATTTTTTTAACGTAAAATGATCAATATATCTTTTTATTTAAATAAATCAAAAAAAAAGAGGGAAAAGAAAAATAAAAAACAAATTGCAATCTTACTCCTAGATTTTTTTAAAAAGTGCAAATGAATCCAAATAAATTATTAAAAAATAAAAAATAATCAAAAATAAAAATAAAATTGTCACTCTCTCCTCTTCTCCCCCTCCCTTGGCCTTAGCCTCCACCACCACCACCTTCGCCATCAAAACCACCGTAGCTCACACCACAAACTACTGCTATCAATCCCCAAATACTTATGTTATGATAGAAATTGAAAGTGAAGAAAATGCACCATCTCTTTATTTTTATTTTTGGTTATTCATCGACAATCAGCATTAGTTCAGAATCAAAAAATTAAAGTTCATACTTCATAGAAATTGGGGATTTCTTCAAGGGTGGTTGTCCCCTCTGTTTACCTAATGAATTCTTCATTTTTTGGAAGCAAACAACCCTGTACTTGGAATCCCAGAAAGTAGAAGCAGAAGAAAAACTAGAAAAATGCTTCCGTCTCTTTCCCACACAAACCAACAACAATCTTCGTTTGGCAGTTGTGAGCGCTCGGGAAGTATAACTTTCCAAAAATAGAGCTAAAACGGGGGCTTATTCTAATGTTAATGACATCTGTTCATTAATTTCTCTTCGAGGAGATTGACCTGTTGAATACAAAGGGATTGTGATGATTTTTCCTTTTTTTTTGTTTTTTGTCTTTTTTTTTTCTGAGCTAATAGATCTTGTGGTGTGAATTCGATTTCCAGTTGCAGTGGATTAGCAGTGAATCCCAATGACGAAGTTAATTTGTTTTTGGTTTCTAGCGGTGCAGCGTCAAAGGAGAGAAACGGTTTTTATTTTTATTTTTGGTTACTTTTAATATTTTAATAATTTATTTGGACTCATTTACACTTTTTAAAAAAGTTTAGAAGTAACATTGCAATTTATTCTTTATTTTTCTTCTTTTTTTATTTAAATGGAAGGGTATATTGTCATTTTACGTTAAAAATGGTGAAAATGATGTTTTCCGCAATGAAACGTTGAAATAAGAAAAAAAAATGCAAAAAAATGAAACGTATAAACATTTCCGCAAGAAGTGTCAAACATATGGACGTTTTTTGCTATTAAGCAATTTAATTTTCATGAGAGATAGGAATTGAACTGTCATATCTCATTATTCCACATTAATTATTATATTACTGATATTCCATTATTATAATAATAAATAGTAATATTCTAAACTTTGGTTAACTAAATTGTTTAAACGGAGTCATGATTGATTTAGATAAAAATTAGAATTTTAGTAAATTTTGATAAAAGATAACCTTTGTTTGAGCGCCGTTAAATCTCAAAATATAATCCGCGAAACTTGCCAAGTGATTGTGAAGCGCAAAGCAATATGCAATGGAAATAAGGCATAAAAGGTTCATCCGCAAAGCAATATGCAATGGAAACAAGGCATAAAAGGTTCATTCGCAAAGCAATATGCAATGGAAATAAGGCAGAAAAGGTTCATCTGCTATGGGCTACTGATAAAATAATACGTGAGCAAGTGAATAAAACGTGATATTCTTAACATAATTTATAAATTAGAAAATAAGAGGTCACCATCTATCGATCTCCCTAAATGATCGAATTACCCCAAAAACTTGGATGGAAATTTATAAATACTCCCACTTTTAAAGAAGATGGGATGTAATTTAAATATCTTTATCTCAAATAGTTATTTTCCATCTTGCTCCAAGTTTGAGTATTGAGACTAGTGAATTTAGTATGTGAAAATTCTAGTTAGGTGAAAGGATTTTTTGATCTAATTTCAATCATCAACAAAATGGAACCATCTGTGGAAAACTTTGAACAATGTAAACCACAAAATTCTATTATAAATTGAAGAAATATTGAAATTTTTGAGATCTGAAAAGATGAGTCAAGTTGAAGAAAAATCAGAAAAAATGAAAGCATTGGAAGTAGAGGTTGGGGAATACAGCGATTGTTCGGTAGATAGTGACACTAATCCTAAAAGACTACAAGATGAAACTCTAGCGAAAATACAAGTTGATCTCTCTCCGGTGGCACGAAACTATGTAATCTCTACCAGCATACGAGCCTGTTGCTCGATAAGCACGGTCATCTATCCCAACAGAGCGACTAACGGGTCGATGGGAACAGACACAGAAGGAGCAGACTCAGGAGGAGGTACGGACGTAGAAGGAGGAAGAGCCGAAGAAGTGGACGGGATATCGGAGGGTGGAAGAGCAGAAGGAAAATCGGACGGGTCAAAAGAGACAGGTCATCAATGGGATTAGCCGCACAGTCGGGTCAATTGGCTGTGCTGGCTCGGATGAATCATGAGACCGACTCTGGGCTATAGTGGTATGGCCAATCGGCCGAGAAACCCATCGCGGTACCCCCTCGGGAAAACTAGCTCCTAGGGCAGTGACTAACCTATAGATGAGACAAGCATAAGGCAGCCCAACCTGAGTACCCGTAGTTCGGAACGCACGCAAAATTTGCTCACAAATAAAGGTAGGAAGATCAATGGAATCACCATGCAGCAATGCGTACAGAAAACGAGCTTTCTCCATAGGCAATGAAGAAGTGTGAGAAACTGGCCATAGATTTGTGCACACAATGCGTAACAAAATTTGTTGGTCAGTGGGTAAAGAACCAGTGCGTATCATACCAGGACCACTCTCCATCGGTGTGTTAAACATCGTGGAACGGACCAAGTGTTCAATGGAAGTGAATTAGGAGTAAGATGGGAAAAGAGTGGGTGGACGACTCTTGGAATATAAATGATACTAAAAATAACGCCCGGAGTATTCTTAACTACTCGACCCTGAAGAAAAACCCTAAATGAAGTACCACTAACATCATGGATGTTAGCGTAGAACTCCTACACTAACAAAGAAGGAGGAGGATTCAACTCAACAAGAAGAAGTTTCCAGCCCCGGAAAGTGAAAATAGCAGCGAGGTCAGGTAAAAGGTCAGACATGATGATCTTGCGCTCAAAGAGTACATGGCGAAGGAAAAATTGTGACCCAATACATCTTGGGCAACTACAGAAATGAACTTAGTTCAACTATAAGAAGTTAAAGTACTAAGAGTGGAAGTAGAAGTGCGTGCTTTCTTAGGCGGCATCTGAAAGAAATGAATCACAAAACCATTAAAACCTCGATAAACAACAAATGAAATCGTGATATGCATGGAATGCATAAATGCACGCAAAACGAGACAAAAAAATGACATATAGCATGTCCTACTGTGAATGCATGGTGACATGCAATGATGCCTAGACGTAGGTAACGTAAAGACACGACACGTGCCATGGTGTCAGACGTAGGGACGTGGTGTCCTGACGAAGGGACGTGATGCCATGACGTGGTGACGTGATGTCATGACGGGGGACGTAACGTCCATGTATGGTGTCACAACCAATACAATGAACACATAACTCCAAAAAGACAAACCACCTAAATGCATGGTCCAACACAACCTCCCTTCATTCCAACAGTCGAAACCAACACTAAATTCAAAGAACCAACGTTCAAACCTCGACAAAATTCGGTCCAAAACAACTAAACTAACTCCACTTTATCTAAAATCACACACCAAGCAATCTAAACCACTTGTCATCAACTAAAGTCATTGAAATGATTAATTAGAATGAAAGCATCCACAAGAAACCACTAAAATCTCCCCAAACATGGCCAAGAACTCAATATGTGAATCAAAATCGTTCAAAACAATGATGACAAGCTTGGTGAATGATTAAATTAAGTAATGCAACTTCTACCACTCAAGAAATAATGATCAATACGTGAAAAATCCAAAATAATTACAAAAATGAAGAAAAACCAAAAGTTTTCGGATTTACCTTTTGAAGCTTGATGATTTGATGAAATAAATGCACAATGCAGTCGATTAGGCGAGATAAAGTGAGTGGAGAATTGAAATTTTGATAGGGTGCTAAGAGAAATGGAGAGAATTTAAAAAAAATGGGTGAAAAATGCGTGAAAAACCCTTAAACCCACAAACTTACGTCCTGTCGCTCGAGCGAGACAGCTTCTGCTGTTGTCGCTCGAGCATGTTCCAGCGATAAGTTGACGACAAGACAATTGATAGAAATAGCACCAAACATTCAAAAATTAAGGAAAATAGTATTTTTTTTTTTTTAAATAAATAAAACGTCAATATAAACAACTAAAGCTCTCGACACTTCGATAATTAAAATCAAGCATTTTAAAATCAAGCATGCAATCATAAGCCGAGCAATATCAAAAAGACTTTTCCACATAAGAAGTTAAGTTCAAGATGGAGTAAAGTGTATAAATGACTCATGTGTATAATGTGCCACTATTTTCTTGTGAAAACAGCTCCAAACCTTAAATTGGTGAGAAAGGACATGCACAACATCATTGTTAAATAAGTATGATCCTTACTGATGAAAGTCAAACCCGAATAAATTTTAGAACCTGAAAAGGAGCTCAATTATATGATAATTTTTTTCTTTTCTCTCCCTGAGTTTAAGCATATTTTATTTTTTATCGCTTTTCTCAAAACAAAATCTTATGTGTAGACTATGTCCATTAACCTACTAAATTGACCCCTGTAACGAGCTTTAGGCCAGTTAACCCAAGTCAGATGACCATAGACACCAGGTTATGATAAACCCCTCAAACTTAATTACTTGAGTCAAATAGGTTTCGAACAGAATATAAGATGAATCATTTAAGCACTCAAAATTTTTTATTATCATAAATGCAACAATGCATGGAGACTATCACGAGCTGAGGTCATCTAAATGTACGTTAATTCATGTTCGAGGTCACCCTACTAACATGTGACCAACATCCCAAATCTCACACACGTGGTTCAGACTCATTCACAAGATCATAGTGTGTGCAATACAGAAATTTACATGATGACATATATACTCAATACCCTATGTTAAATTGAACGAAGCAATGAAAATAACAGTGCAAAACAGATAATTGTTTACTTGGTCATACATAACATGTTTAAAACCATAACAACAAAAATAACAAAAAAGAAATAAATGGGATGCATGAATGAATGAATGGAAACAATAGACTACACATGCATGCACTTATACACCAATTCAGGGCGAAAGTTGAATGCCCTTGTCATGAAGAGCACGACCATTTTCACGACTTTCGAGGTCTCTTCTCTTGACCCAAACTTTCTTAGAAGCAAAAGATGATTGAATTAATCGAGTCATCATCTCAGTT
>CAIGRS010153531.1:850-12398 GCA_903798395.1 Fraxinus floribunda | reverse complement strand
GAGCTAGCTTGCGCGCACCTCGACTAATTCCACGGGGCCTTGAAGTTTACAGTCGGTACTCACCTCAGTGGCCCTGAGGGGATTCGAACTGGTGACCAATGGGAAGCAAACCTAAGGCTTGACTAATTGAACAACCCTTCAGAGTTACGCAATTGGAAGTTATAAATCAGATTTTTACATAAATTATGCTATAATAAGTTAGAAGCTATAATAATTCAACTCATAAAGTTTGTGAAATTTAGATATCGAAAAGCTCAACATTTGGATAAAACCACGTATGCAAAAGTTATAAAAAATACACTCAAATATGCATGGACGATTTGTGAATAAAAAAGGTCACATACTTGTAGACTCATGTGCAATGTTATCAAATCCGTCCAATTTTGCAAGCGTCGTTTACACAGTGGTGGATGGGATACCAATTTTCAAAGTTCAGTGACTAACTAAGTAATTTTTAAATTTAGTGGCCTTGTAGGAACTTTAAGAAAAGTTCAGTGACCATTTATGGAATTAATCCATATTATGCAAATGATTGGATTGGGCGGTTAGGAGAGGAATGCTAAGAGCGTTGCAGCTAATCATAGCTCTGTATGTCTTTTACACTTTTGCCACAACTGGATTTGCTGTCTTAGCGTCACTTGGGAGGTGAACATGATTTGCCAAGATAAGATTTGGTCTTGCCAAATATATAACAATAATATTCTTTATCAACTTTGTCTTGTGCTATTTTTCGAAAAAGTAGCTTTTCAGTTTGAATTTTGAAATGGGTTTTACCCTTTTTGAAGAACTCTAGACAACATATATCAACATATTTTGGTATGTTCTATTATCTTTAAATTGTTTACGAAGAAACTAGACAGGGTTAAGATAACTGATAGGCAAAGAAGATACTCCTAAATTTTTTTTAAACTTACCTAGTTACCTTTCTCTTTCAGTGGAAAATACAGAAAAGGTACTTTCAGAATTAACCATTTTCATTGATGAGCATGTTGAGAATTCTAACTAGCCAATTCTACAATAAAATAACATAAATTTAATTATCCAGCATTAGATTTCCTTAGAGTTTTTCATCCTTTCCAATGCCATTTTTTATAACATAGTGTTTTTTTTGGAGAATTTCTATGTTTATGAGGGACCAAACTTTGTGATGTTAACTATTCATTCAAAACATGCCTGCATGTGTGTTGAATGAGCTGCCCACTTCACAAGCCACTGTACTTCAAGTGGTTGTAGTGTTCCTCAATATTTTTCCAAGGAGAGTATACCTGAAAGTCGATCTCGAGCCTTCTCTTTTTTAATGTTTGGTGGCACTAGTGTCAAATTTAAGTCGACATTAGCATTCACAGCACCAAATTCCCTGCGATTTCTCTCTCCACAGCACCTGCATCAAACAATGAGGAATCATTGCCAAGACTTGCTCTCGCTGCACTACCTTCATCTTCCAGCAAAGAAGCAATATTTTGCAATCTGTCTTGCTAGCTACTGAATTAAGTTATGCCATTTTTTTTAGATTGTAGGTGAACTTCTCTTGTTGGGGATGTAAGACTTGCATCTATGAATTGGTGGTCCTCCTATTCTCTGAATTATTTTGTCTAGCTTTTCTTCTTCTCAAAGTGGCAAATTTTCTTTGCTCCAAGTGGCAAAATTTTCTTTGTTTGACTTCCTAATGGAAAGTCTGAAGTGTGCTCGGGCTTTCTTTTCTTTTTCATCTTGTGGGATAATCTTGTCTACATGTCAAGTCAGTTTGATTATATATTATTATGCAATAGACACATTTTTATTTCTAATATTTGCGTGACTTATTTGCAGCCAGTGAAGCCTGATACTTCTGTGGAGCCCAAACGTAGCAAGGTTGAAATCTTCAAAGAGCATAGTAACTTCATAAGATATCCTCTCAACGAAGAATTATTAACAGAGGCTTCTAATATCAATGAAGCTGCTACACAGTTAATAAAGTTCCATGGAAGCTATCAACAGTACAACAGAGATGAGCGTGGTCCGAAGTCTTACTCATTTATGCTTCGTACAAAGAATCCCTGTGGAAAGGTTTCAAATAAACTCTATTTGGTTATGGATGATTTAGCCGATCAGTTTGGGATTGGAACACTTCGTTTGACAACTAGGCAAACATTTCAACTCCATGGCGTTTTGAAGAAAGACCTCAAGACAGTGATGAGTTCTATCATTAGAAGTATGGGCTCAACTCTTGGTGCATGTGGTGATCTCAACAGAAATGTTCTTGCTCCAGCTGCCCCTTTTGCACGAAAAGATTATTTATTTGCCCAAAAAACTGCTGAAGACATTGCTACACTGTTAACTCCTCAATCTGGTTTCTACTATGATATGTGGGTGGATGGAGAAAAAATTATGTCCGCAGAACCTCCTGAAGTAGTGAAGGCCCGTAATGATAATTCTCACGGCACAAATTTTCCTGATTCACCTGAGCCCATATATGGAACTCAGTTCTTACCAAGAAAGTTCAAAATTGCAGTTACTGTGCCCACAGACAACTCAGTGGATATATTCACAAATGATATTGGTGTGGTTGTTGTGTCGAATGCTGATGGGGAGCCTCAGGGTTTTAACATATATGTAAATGGCTGTCTATTCTATTTTTTCTTGAATCAATAATTTTGAATAATCTATTACAACTACTGCAGGTTGGTGGTGGCATGGGAAGGACACATAGGTTAGAAAGCACCTTCCCTCGTCTGGCAGAGCCATTGGGCTATGTTCCAAAAGATGATATATTATATGCAGTGAAGGCTATTGTTGTTACACAAAGAGAAAACGGGAGAAGAGATGATCGCAAGTACAGCAGAATGAAATACTTAATCAGCTCGTGGGGGATTGAAAAGTTCAGAACTGTTGTTGAACAATACTATGGAAAGAAGTTTGAACCTTGTCAGGACTTACCTGAGTGGGACTTTAAAAGCTACTTGGGATGGCACGAGCAGGTTAGTTCTATTGTTTTGGATATGCAGTTAAATTTTGATGGATCGAATATGGTGCAGCAGGAAATGTGCAGAAGATGATTATCGCTGTCTAAAACTTGTTAATTCGAGTGAATATTGAGGATTCAATGCATATATAGAGGAACCCTCAATATATTTTAGTAAATACCAAAACATATCTAAAGTACGAATAAACCCTGAATGTTGTGTTTTAAAGAAAAACCCTGCTGCCCTAACTAAGTTTAAGAAACCCATGTCTTGTTTAGTTCTATTATTTTGGATATGCAGTTTATTTTTCATTTGTTTTAACTTTTGATCTGTTGGTCTCAACACAATGTTATAAACAGATCTTTGACTTTGCAACTTTTTGCCGCTGACTTCTGGCAGGGAGACGGTGGTTTATTCTGTGGTCTCCATGTTGATAATGGCCGACTTAAGGGGGCAATGAAAACAACACTAAGAGAAATTATTGAGAAATATAATTTGAATGTGCGCATTACTCCAAACCAGAATATTATCTTGTGTGATATCAGGCAAGCATGGAAGCGTCCCATCACTACAGCTCTTGCTCAAGGTGGTCTGCTGGTAAGATGCCAAAATTTAAGAATTATATTAAGCTATGTAGTGATGGTTTAATTATGTGGCTTAGAAGTATGTTTTATGAGGAAGTAGTTTGTCCGAGTCCGAACTGACATTATATGTCAGGTATCCCATAGTTGTAACTTTTTTCATTTTAAAATAAAAAATCTGTGACAAAAATAAATTAAAATCGATATGGAAATATTGCCCAGGGAAAATCCTACAGGGAAGAAGTGAAATCATGAGTGGAGAATTAGCTAAGTTATATTGAAGAAACTTTTTTGGAACCTTAGCAAAGACTAGAAGTAAAAGAAATTTGAATTGAGTTGAGTTTTTTTCTTTGACAAACAGTTATCTTTCAATTTTAGTTCACGTGGCTGCTAATTGGCATTGCTTTGAAAAGGATTCACAAGCATCTCCTCACAGGCTTCTATGTTGGAAATTAAAAAAATTGAATGTAATAACTTGTCCAGCTATTACAAAGTAAAAGACCTTATTTATTTGGTTACATCTTGCTCTAAAATGGAAAGAGACAGTCAATTATTAATGAAAATAATCCCACACTATCGAGAAATTATCATGGAGAATAATCTTTCTGTATCTTCAACATTCTATATTACCATATACTTCAATTATTTCTCGAAGTTTGGAATAGTTAGCTTTTGTAAAAGTCCTCTTTGAATTTCTTAAGACTAAGTTTGCACATGGTGATCAATTATTTATGTGACCAGCAACCTAGATATGTCGATCCCCTCAACTTGACAGCAATGGCTTGCCCAGCTTTCCCACTTTGTCCTCTGGCAATTACAGAAGCTGAGCGTGGAATACCTAACATCCTTAAGCGAGTTCGAGCATTATTTGAGAAGGTATGGTTTCCTTGCTGTTTTCTAAATTTATGGAAGTGCATAGAAAAGATGATGGAACTATGGCAGTTACGAGATCTTACAAGGCTTGCTGATGGAGATTTTCTGTTTTTATGTCAGGTTGGTCTGAAGTATAATGAATCCATAGTAATAAGAATAACCGGTTGTCCTAACGGCTGTGCTCGACCGTACATGGCTGAACTTGGCTTAGTTGGTGATGGTCCAAACAGTTATCAGGTAGTTCAAGCACATACTTGTTGAACATTTCGTTCTGTGAAAGTGTGAATATGCAATTATGATTTCTGACAACCCAAAACTGAATTAAGGCATTGTTGAAATAGATCTGGCTTGGTGGAAACCCCAACCAAACTTCACTAGCAAAACAATTCAAGGATAAGGTTAAGCTTCACGATCTTGAGAAAGTTTTGGAACCTTTACTCTATTACTGGAAACGCAAGCGGCTGTCTAAAGAATCATTTGGTGACTTCGCAATTCGCATGGTAAGCTGTAATACAAATATAGCGGAGAAACTAAAAGTTTTCTTGAAGCATTTTAAACATCTGTTGATTTTTATGCCTAAAAGTGTCTAGTCTATTGAGATTCTTCTTCAAAATGTTGATGAAATTCTGCGTCCAAATTTATTCGTTCTGCCGCGTTTATTAACTCATGGTTGTTCTGTCAGGGTGAGAAACTTCACGAGATGGTGGACAAATGGGAAGGAATACCACTGACAGCATCACGTTATAACTTGAAGCTCTTTGCCGACAAGGAAACATATGAAGCCATGGATGCTCTTGCAAGACTCGAAGATAAGAGTGCCCATCAATTGGCTATGGAAGTAATCCGCAACTATGTTTCCTCCCAGCAAAATGGAAAGTGAACGGAAAACCATCGAAGTACTAATCAAGTATGCTTTATTCTTTGCTGTTACTGGTCGGTAACTGCGCGCTGGGACAAGCGCAGGATTGATATCATTCACCATAGAGCTTGTGAGCGTTTTGCTTGTTCTCATACTTGGTGTTTACCTTGGATTTTCTCGATTTAAACGATGGTTGCCCTTTTTTTGGTGAAACTGAGTCCATTTGGGAATATCCTAGATGTTTTTGGCTTTGTTCTCTATTCCTATCATC
This sequence comes from Fraxinus floribunda, assembly GCA_903798395.1. Taxonomy (NCBI): domain Eukaryota; kingdom Viridiplantae; phylum Streptophyta; class Magnoliopsida; order Lamiales; family Oleaceae; genus Fraxinus; species Fraxinus floribunda. Next base: position 6,872 of record CAIGRS010153531.1, on the reverse strand, counting down.
TGCAATTAAGAGGAATTTTTATGTAAAGATTATTGGGTCGTCAGCTTAGAAGGTTGTCATCTGTGTTTTTTACTCTATTCTTGACATTAGGCTTCTTGGTAAGGCATTAGGCTCTGTTTGGATTTTAGATTTCGACAAGGAAAATAATCGAGAAATGCTTCGCTATATCTAAAACGAAATATTTTACAATTCAGACCGTTTTTTCTTTTCTATTTTATGTCTTTTACTTATATTTTAAAAATAGGAAAGAAGCAGCGAGGGAAGTTAGTTTTCAACTATTTCATTTTTCTTTTGTGTCGAATTCGTTCTGTCAGTTGTTAGAGATAAAAAGAAATTATTTTAGTTATAATCTTGCACACTTTTTCATGTTTTATCAAAGACCTATACTTGCACAATTTTTACAAATAGTTGCCAATGTTGGGTAGTATTGAATATAAAACATGCCCACTCGAGTACTTTTTTTAAAGTTTAAACTATTAAAGAGGAAGAATTTGCGCGACTTTTCAAACATAGTTCAAATTTATTTTTATTCATACGTCTGACACATGGATATTAATCATTTTCATTTTCTAAATTTTATTTTTAAGCATATGCAAAGCTCTTAAAAGACTCCAATATATTGTGGTATTATTCACGAGGACAAGTCACGATGGCATTATTTGAGAAATTCTTAGTCTTATAGGTTTATAATTATGAGTAAATTGAGTACTATTTTCCTGCAAATCGGTTTATGGAAGAATTCACCCAGATATTTGTAACAAATCTTATTCTTTGCTGAAGTTCTTTATTTAGCATTTGAAAATGGTTGATCAAACACAAGCCATATACATTATGGTCAACATAATATAAGATAAATTAGCAAGAGATTAAGGTTTTTACGATATTCATTCTATGGATGAAACACAAGGCATCACGAAAGCCAATATTAAATCTCAACTGCGACAAATGCGGGCAGTAGGCATGGTAACACAAATAGGTGCATACTTCTTTTTAGCTTCTGCACTCCCTCGTTTTGGCTCATCAGCCATAGCAAATTTTGCGACCGAAAATGCTGCTGCAGCTGCGGCAGCAAATATCAAGTCCCTTCTAGTGCTACTTTCCTCTTCCTTGGTGCTCATCACCACCTTTTCATCCTTGGAGGCCTTAACCATGAAAACCCCACCACGGCGAGCGGTGGTGGGAGGTTGTTTGGAAATGGTGGCAGCTGCGGAGCCACCCAAGAATGAGGCTGTCATTGTCATAGAAGCCATTTCTAGCAAGTAAATCTATGTAGAGTTTTTAGGCTTTCTTGAATTCACAATGTCACAAGGGATTGTGCAGATTGGTTGGGAGTTAAAAAGTGTTTGTGCAACAGAAAACAATGGATTTTCTTCATACAAATGTAATCCATTTTCTTATCCGGAAAAAAGGATGTTTTCCAATAGGTTTTTGCCAAGTGTTAGATGTCTATCTTGACAAGAAAATTGGTGGGTAGTTGATCCTTCTGGTGGGGCACCATTTTTGAATTTGTCCTTAATTCCTCTACCAAAATTTTTCTTGGGAAAAAGCAATCTATCCAGGCTTTTCCTTCACAGATGTTTTACAACACAGCACCTGATTGGATGTGTTTTTTTTCAAAAAAAAAACTTCCAATAAAATGATGCCAACTAATCTAGGAAGGAATTCTGTAAATAAACTTCTACGTGTCGCATGACTTTTTCTTGGCCTTCGAAACTAAACTTGTTTTTGATGAATTTTGAGTCACTTATCTGAATTTTACGGATCATGGATTAAAATACTACAAAATAAATACAACTTTCTCCAAACATATAAATATAAATAAAAACACTTGTGATCTTTAGCAAGTTAAACCCTTATTTTCACAATTTTCTACGTGCTCATTTTTAACAACACATTCAAACAATAAAATACTCAACACAAATTTTTTTCCTACTTTTTAAGAATACATTCTCTTAAAAATCATTATTCGAAACATTATTTTTCCTAAAAAATAATTGGCAAATATGTACTAAATTTTATAAACTGTCCGTTATATTAGAGCAAACAAATTTTTGAATCAATTTATGAAAAATTTCACGTATGAAGAAAAATGATTTCGACTGTAAAAGTAGCAGCCTTGGAGGCATGCTCAACTCCTTTCCACGACAAGTACATTCATTACAATATGCTAATACAAGTGAACTAGTGTCTTACAGAAGCTTACAATCTTTTAATAAAAAGCAGTTTCACCTTACTATTACATGTATATGTAAACAGGGAAAATTAACTCAGAAAGCATAAACCTAATTTTATGATGAAGCAACCGAATATATTTTATCACATGATGTTATATCCAATATTCTGCGAGATAACTTTCACTAGGTTGTTTGTTCTGTATAGCAAAGATGCCAGAATGCCTCCAACCGACGATTCACTACAAGCAGAGGGCACAGAAGTTCCATGGTATGCCTTGCAGATGTAGCTTATGAAGTTCCGATAGTCCTGCAATCAGAGAGAAAATGTCATGTACAGAAATCTTACATTCAACTATAAACATCTGGAAATCAAGTGAAGACTTTTAAAAAAAGCTCAAACATGATGTCAAGGCCAGATGTCAGTCCTCTGTTTATTTGTGACCCAGGATTAAACTCAGGCTTCAATTCTCCTTCCTCGGGCAGATGGTCAGGGCTGCCGAGGAGTAGGGAGTTGGAATTTAGAACATTACACTGTAATACATTATTTACTGAGAAAGTGCAAAGAAATGTATGGAAGTCATAGATTTGATGACAAAGGATTTTTTAATCTTTAAGGGCTTGTCGACGTTTCTCTTCACATAGCTATACAATCGTTTTCTTAACCTTAAAAGTATAATGTAAAGATATCTGAGAAGAAAAAGCAATTAGTAACACGAAAATATATTAGTTTTAAGAGAATGGAAGTAAAGAAAAACTAACATCATAAAGTGGCTGACCATCCACAACTACCCATGGCACGTATCGATGAGGTGGTTTAAGATTGTTTGTTTCTGCAGCATATCCTAGTTCAAGCTGCACAAAAGTAACAATTATAAAGTAAATATAAGAGCGTGGAAAAGCATCACTACTATAATCAAGAAAGGAATGATGAAAATATTAGAAGCATGAAGTTCAAGATAAAGCATGTGGAAAAAAATTGGGCAAGGAATACATTAAAAAGAATTGAAATTCGAAAAATTATCATTTAACATTTGTTGAAGGTTCAGTGATTGTTTGATTGGCCAAAATAATAAAAGCATTTTCAGAAATAGTTTTTCCTATTCAAAGTTCTATACTAAATCAAGTCAACCATATCGAGAATTTCGAGTGTGCTCTTGATAGAAAGTGCAAAATTAAGAAATAAGAACACAACAGGAAAAAAATTAGGCATCTCCTACACAAAAGACATACAACTTCAGATGGGCTTAAACATTTGAATCTCGTCCAAACTGTAAATTTTCAACTCATTTTCTCGCTGCAATTAAATATTTTGAAATTAATAAACTTGCAATCTAAATGTTTGAAAGCCACACAGTTTAACATCCACCATTAGATTCAATATATCAAAGTAAATGAACATACAGTGATGAATAAAAACACAGAAATAGCTAACCTCTTTTCCACGTCCATTGTTATAACAATTAGCCACGGGATTAAGATCCAAACCCAATTTCTCAAAACACGTTTCCCATTGAGTATAGTTACCTTGGTAGACCAGACTTTCAATGCAGTAGATAATTGGAAAGTGCTCATTCTGCATCGGTTTGTAATGAAGAAAGACAGTAAAAAAAAGGTGTAGAAAACTCTACAACATTAGAAAATTGAAAAAAAGTCTGGAAAAATTCCTTCAACCGAAATTACATCCTGAGTTGATAACATGAGACTACAATGTTAGAATTCAAGATTGTAATGAGTTATACAACGCATGCTTGGCTAAACTTAAATCATTTTCTTTTTAGTAAACAAGTAAGTAAAGTAATTTTTATAGTGATCCAGATTGGAAATAAGTTACATATTTTTTCAAGGTTACTCAAACATGATCTGTGCTAATAGTAGCATATGTATACCATGCCACAGAAACAGAGTTTAACTGAACCAAGTATCAGAAACTTCCTGAATAGAGCAGCAAAAACAATATGAAGCAGTTAATTTCCTGATTCTTTTCTGTTCAAAGTCTATCTGACATATTACTAAACTTTAATTTAAATGCTAAAAAGAGGTTCTTACCACATCAGGCCAGAGATCAATTGCACATGCCTCTATAGTGTTGAGTACACATTCATATTGGCCATGCTGCAAACAAAACCAGAATCATATATAACTGATATAAGTGGAGACAACAAGAACACTATCGGCATGGTTTGGTAGGGTGAATTGCGTAGTCAGGTACACTATTAACGGAAGATAAATTTAATCTTGTTCATTATGCTGTCTACTCGTATTCACCTATCCGGTATACTGAGCATGATGCCCCGATATGAGCTGCCAAACAAATTGCACTTCCTATTTACAAACCGATTAAGAACAGAGGTAAGCGAAAAAACAAATTCAGAACCTGGCATATAGTATTGTCACCTTGGAGTTTGGCATTGCCCCAAGGAACAAAATCAACAATATCAATGAGTCCATTACAGAAAATTTTGGCTAAATCACCAATGGTGAAATTGGCACAATAAGGGCAAAGGGATTCGTAATAGAGAATCCCATTTGTTGCAAGAAATAGATGAAAATGAAGTGACAAATACTAAATAGTAGTTGAAAAAGTAAACAGAGGTTGATCAACTGATAATAAGAAGCCATTAGAAACGCAAAGAAGTTGGAATATCTACTTCTGTTAACCGTAATTTTACATAATTTTCCAAATGCATTCTCTTTGAGACACCTAGAACTGAAAATATTAAAGAAATGCTTTGCCTCAGATTCGTGGCAAAGTATTAGCAAGACCCTACTTGAATATTCACTGGTGGGACCAAACAATTTTAACAAATTTCTTCTCACTATTTTCAAAACTTGGTTATGTTATTTCTCAAAAATCTTACTCGGTATATATTCAACAAAAGAAATTTACTCTTGGCAAAAATAAACACAATTTATTCTATTGATAATTCTTAACATACTATTTTGGCACTCAGATCCAAGACTCAAAACAGAAAAAAGGTAAAGGACGTAAGAATTGACAAATAATTCGTGTTTAACTACCCTGTCTAAATGATACGATATCATAAATAATAAAAAAAATTAGTTATTTAAATTCAGTAACAAATATCAGTACAAGCTGCATCCTTTTCATGTCTTACAATAGAGTGACCAATTTAAAATATTGACCTACAAATTAAAAATTCAAGGAAAAGGAAAGAAAGATAGAAAGCTCGATTGATCTGGCTTTCAAAAAAGTTCAATTGATCTAACCTGACAAGTGATGGTTCCATTAGCTCGAATTTTGGCGTTGCCATAAGGGATGAGCTTAAGCTGGGTTATAGCTATGAGTCCAGTATCAAACAGCTTGTAGAGATAGTTGACGATCAAATTGGAGCAGTAGGGACACAAGCTCTCATAGTATATCTCAAAGGTTACTTTGTCTTTCTCAGATCGGCCGCCATCAATGGAACGTCCCGAAGAGGGATTCACAAATAAACTAGAGATTATTAACAGAATCAATAGATGATTTTTTAGAGAGAGAAGTCTTCGATGAGATTCCATGGCGATTGGAGGATTCTGGTCCACAGTCCACCACTCTCTATTTTATACCTATTACAATTTACAAGTCCCCTCAGCCTCAGCCAAGCTCAGTATAAAATAGTCCTCAAATGACATGATAATGTTTAAAGATTATTAACTTTTTATGTAATTAAAATGTAGAATAATTTTTAAAAAAATGCGGTGTAGCATTTTTCATCCATAAGAAAGTTAATATCCGTCCATCAAAACAAACGAAATAGCCACGTATGAATAAATCTTATTGTATACGTCTCCCTCACAATATGGCGGCGCTTCCCCAAAATAAAAAAAAAAAAAAAAAAAAAAAAAAA
>CAIGRS010153529.1:0-10163 GCA_903798395.1 Fraxinus floribunda | reverse complement strand
AATTATCTTATGATCATTTTATATATTTCTATGCCCACATCAAACCATCAGTCCTCTGACAAATGTTTCCAACAAGGAGGGTGGGAAAGATGAGGGGTAAAGGAAGATAGGTATGAGCATTAGCTAACCAAGACCAGAAATCAACCAACTTCAGTTAAAGAAATAAACACGAGTTTCAATTAATTCATACCTTCAAGAAGATACTCCAATCACTTCCTTGGGCCAATATCCTTGTCACATGACTCGGAGAATTCCACAAAGATGCCATGATTAAAAATATCTCTTGCATATCAACTTCTGAGATTTCAAAACAAGATGATGATACTCTAGGAATCGCAAATCCATATCTGTTGAAAAAGGGTCATTGTAAATAACCCAAAAATATATTCATTGACATTGTGCCAAAAGACAGAAGATTCAAATGGAAAATTGAAGATATTTGTACGTACTCACAAGTAATGTGTCTCAATAGGCTTAACTAAGCACTCAAGAAAGGAACCCAAGTATTGGATTCCATCACAATTTGTCCCATTACATGAACACATGTACCATACAGAAAAGAACGCATAAATCTACCCAATTCACATCAGACAGGACTCCATACACCATGATATAAAGAAGCCTGATTGAGGTGCACCTTAAGGCCAGCCATAGAGTGAGGCAGCAAAAAATGCCTCAAAACGCTGATTGTGAGGTGGTTTTTGGAAGCATACACGAGGAACATGCTTCACAGCAGCGCCTAAACGCCTGTGAGGCATGTGCTCCTTATTAATCTAGATTGTTTTACTTTAAATCATTTTGAGAATAGTTCGCTACCCATTAAAATATTAAAAAATTGTGCTTTTCGTAGTCCCCCTTCGGGAATAGTCCACACCCCCACCAACTAAATAGCAGTTTCTTTTCTGTTAAATTAACGACTTCTTTTGTTTGTTTGCACATTTTAAATTTTTCTATTAGGAATTTTGAAGATTGTCATGATTTATTATGAACTTATTTTTCATTTTAATAATTTTTTGACATTTTTGTTGGTTTCCGGTGAGGTTTACGCCTCAAGGTTTATGCTTCGCCATAAGGAAAAAGGTCTTGGTAGACGGTTACGCCTTTTTAAACATTGCCACACACTCATAGAACCAATAATATTCAAGAAAAAGTATCATGAAGCCCCAGAGAAAAAAAGGCCGAAAAATAGGAATTACCCATCTCTGAGAGAGGAGAAACTAGTGGATGATTCTAAAAAAGAGGTTTATTACTGCGATTTTTAAGGAGATAACTCGCAAGACATTGCTCTTACTGAAAAAATCATTGGGCTCGGGAAGTAACTCATGGGAACAGGCATTGAAGTTATATCTATATAAAGCGCTGACAGCATAATCCACCAACGAAAACTGCAGTGCTCATACTTACATATTTGGTGGTAGCATATGATATCCAGAAAGCACAGAGATTATCAGAAGAAGCAGCTTAGCAGCAGATGAGATAAAAGTTCTCCCAGTAAGGAAAAACCAGTAATACAGCAGAACTAACAAAAGAAAACAAGTAAATGTTTTCTTCTCCTCTCTCCACAGCAAAATATCTGCAACTGCAGTAAGACAGTATAATGTCACACTCAGATGAAATAAAGAATGTGTTGAGAAATCACTATTTTCTTTAACCCGAGACATGGTGGGGGCAAGGGAGAATGAATTTTGATTTTCAGACAAGTTATTACAAATGTGTGGTTAACAGACACACTCCACTAGTGTTTTCCTTGATATGGATATAACATTCTGATGCATGAGGCCTGTATATAGGTCATAAACTAGAATTTTATCTAACCAGTCATCAAGGACAATAGTTATGATCAGTACCTTATTCTGTTATTCATCTATATTCACATTTAAAAATGGACAAATTAGCTTTAAATAAGCCTTGGTGTCTACAGGAAGTCCTTGTAGCTAGGTACTATTGATTCAGCTCAACACTGCTATTCACATTTATAACAGACATTGCTTCTATTTTAAGCCAATTGAGTCCAGAAAGGGCTTGACATTCAAAGTAATCCAAGTGCTTGAACATTGTTTTTAATTGTGCAACCTTAAAAAATTTAGTGCAAAAATCAAGATAAATTATGAAAGAACTGAAAGCACTAACCTTTCCCACCACCTAGGAGCTTGTTCGCTTTTGATTGTTCATCAGACTCATTGTACTTTGAGAAAGGTGAGTCTCTGGCAAAGTAAGAGAATGATTCAACAGTTAATGCTACCCCTTCCTGTTAAAATCCAAATTTGAGTCACTACGAAAAAAATAATAATCTCAGAACAAAAAGAAAAACTGAATGTAATGCAAACTGTGCTTAAAACATCATATTACTATACCATCCATCCCAAAGATTCAAATATTAACAAAATCAACAGCCTTATATATAACTGGCACAATTTTTGCTTGAAAGCCCGAATTTTTTTTTTTTTTTTTGAAACTTCTTTAAGTAATTTATTTTACATTTTAAAATTTTCAGAGGTAAAAAATATTTCTTTTTAAAATTTTCAATTTTATTTTCTGAGTTCCTTAAAAATGGGTTCTACAGAGGAGGGTTGTTTTTGTGGAGAACCAATAAGAGTTTGGTTTCTATTCCCCAAACTGTAAAAAACAATATCATCTTTTTTTCTTTTTCATTATTATATCTTTAAAAACTAGCAGATCACCCAGCTGCTCTTGGGACGAACTCAGTTTATACCCATGAACTATTTGTGTCAATTAATTAGTTAGACCCAGAACTTGAGATGACGACTTAGTATTTTGGTCGATTTACAATGATTTTTCATGTACCCGGTGAATTTACATGATTATGAGTTGGAGTTTTTAGCTTTAGTCCATATATTGGAGATCCAGGCCAAGCATCTCAGATTTTTTCAGAAATCAAGTTTCAACATGATTCAAGGCTCAAAGTCATAATCAACCTGGAGCTCATTCTCAGCTCTAATCGTGATCCGAAAGTGAGCAGAGGATGAGCATAATCAGTGGAAACCATACTGTCATGAACTATTTTAGAGCACAAATTGGTCCTTCACAAGACAATTTGCACTTGCTTTTTCCATTTCCCTTAAAAGGATTAGGAAGAGACACAAATGAAACATCAAAGATTAAATACTTACTTTTAAGGAAACAACTGGAGAATATCCAATATGTTTTTGAGAAGCAGAACAGCTAAATGTCCTTGTGCGTGCAGCCAGATTAGCAACATAATGAACTGACACAAAATAGTCAAGCTTTCCATCGTTCAATTTTATACGCATCAACTTCATAAGCAAAAGAATATACTGAACCACCCATGCAGGAACATTAACAATGGGCCTGCAATCAGATATGATCATGAGCAAAAGAATATACTGAACCACCCATGCAGGAACCTTAACGAGGGGCCTGCAATCAGATATGAACAGAAATTCAGTTCAGAAAACAATATAAAATTACTGTAGTAAGCAGTTTGGCAGCAAGTGAAAGGTGATCATAAATCATCTAATAGGTACATGGATAATGAAATGAAAACTAAAGGACTCAGACTATTAGCAGACTGTAGAAAGAAAAGGCAGGCACCAGCACCCAACCTCCCAATCCTGGAGGGAGGAGGATTGAATTAGTCAAACAAATCATTCACTGCCCATCAAGACTTTGAAATAAAAAAAATGTAGATCAAAATGGTAATGAGAAAATAAGCCTATGTTTGGCTCAAATGTTTATAAATTGTTTATTAACACCCAACACAATTTTTATCCACACATTTTGTGGGACCAACTAGTAATATCCACTTTTCCCTCACTCATTTCTATCTTTTTATAAATTAAATCATTTATAAACACTTCCCAATTCCCAAACATGCTTTAATATGCAACTGTAGGCAAAAAATATATGAAACCGAACAAAATATGAAGAGAAAATAAATATAATTTTTCTTTTACATTGTCCAATCAAAGTCCATCACTTTCCCCCTCAAGTCATTCATTTGGAAATTGACGGGTTCTTTCTAAGGTAAAGGCTCCATAATAATAGGTAGCCTCGCCAAATTAACACTAATGAATAAATTTAAGCATACCAGACCTCAAAATGCCATGTCCCGTGATGCCTATCTCAAGTGTTGACTAAGCAATAAAACATGCACAACTCTGTTTGCAATGTCCATGTTCTGGGGAATTATGGAGAAAGCGATTTCGATTTTTGTTGAGTCTTCCTGCTTCTTTAATTATTTCATTTCTGGAAAATTTTGAATTTTGAAGGCAATAATGATGGAATGATATTGTGAGATGCACACAATGGTAGTTACTAGGTCAATTTTGCTTAAGAGGAATAATAGCAATTTTGAAACCAGCAATAGTTTAGCATTGATTGCTCAGCATCCTTGAATCCTAGTGAACTAAAGCAACAGGTTCTTTAAGGGTGAAGCCTCAACATATGAGAAGCATTAATGCAGAAAAATGCTTGTTTAATTTTGTATCTAATGTTAATCAAGGTATCTTGTCGTACACAATTGTATTTTTTTTTCCTAACCATAAATAAAAACAGAGATACACGTGAATGGTGGCCTGAAGACAGCATAAGAGTATAGCAACAGATTTGGATTAGAGCCGTAGGTGACTCGTTACTCTAACCAAATCAGCCTGTCAAATAACATCTGCTCCTGCAGGTAACAGCAGAAAATAGTTCATCAATTCTATATCATTTTCTCTCCGTCTTGTACTTTGAGGTGCAATAATCATTCATCAGAAAATTTCTTCATTCATCAATGATTCCACAGAACTGAAATTTGAACCTTTTGCGTGCATAGTTGATTACACTAACTGATGCCAGAAGTGATGGTTCGGCAAATACTATAAATATCAATCAAATCATAAGGGGCGAAATACCTCTGATAACCCAAGCCATCCAATACAAGAGAGACAAATTCCCAGAACTTCATTGGCTCCAGATTATTTACAAAAAAAGCCTGCAACAACATTCGAGTCACATATCCTTTCAAATTCTTGGAAATGGCATAGGTATGAGCATACAATTCTAGAAAGTACCTTTCCAGACACAGAAACCATTTTAGAATCCAGAGATTCTTCAGCACAGATAAGAGCATGGGAAACGTTATCCACATATGTGAAGTCAGACTGATTTGCACCATTTCCTATAATAAACTGAAATGAGAAAGCCTATTACTCATTCAAAGCAATATGTACACAGGATGCTAGAATAGTAATACAATATTCAGACAAAAAACACAAGAAAAGAAAGCAATAGAGAAAAATACTCGTAATCCATTCTACAATAAGCAGTGGAGACAATATCATAACATTTGTGCGCCTTACAGATGTGAAGCAGGAAAAATATCAATATGGAAGGATACTGAAACAATCAATGAACCGAAGTCACATACAAGTACATTTCATAAAATGATTATGATTTCCAAAATTACAGCAACAAAAATAATAAAACCTGAAATATGTGACGCATGTAAAAATAGCTTTCAAACCTTCGCCCATCCAGAGTTTGCCACATTCACCAGAAATGGAATAAGCTTTTCATCTCCAGGTCCAAACACATTGCAAGGACGAAGTGCACATGTTAAGAGGCCATCAATATCATTTGCAGATAATATCAGTGCCTCCGCTTGAGCCTTAAGGTTGGCAACAATATCCTGAAACTGTATTAAGGTATGCAGGGGGATGAGTAGTTGGAAATTAAAGGTAGTGAGAAGTGAAAAAAGACATAGCTATCCATTATACGATTCGGAAGCGCAAGTCAATGACATACTTGGTCAGGGTATGGCAAGGACTCATCTCCATTAAGTATATCACGTGTAATGTCAATAACTACATCAGCAGAACTGTTGTATATTAGCCGTTTTACTTTACATTCTCGACACGCATTGACAACGTTTTTTGCACCTAAATATTGTGACAATACAGGCGTTAAAGCAGAATGCATAATAGCATCTCAATTTAATAGATTACCTCAAGGAATGAAGAGATATTACCTTGAACAATAACATTATAGCAAAAACAGAAATCACAAGGGAGTGAACCCGAAGAATCAGCAAAGAATACAACAGGCACGCCTTCAATAGCTGCACAGAAGATAACTATGTCAATAGATTGAATTTTGATCCGAATCCGATGAAATTAATGGGAGATGAATTTAGAGTATCAGTCTAATAACCCGATCAAGATCTGAATATGATAATCCGTTAATTAAATTGATCAAATATGAATATAGATCAATCCAATCCAATTTATTATAAATAATAGAGTCTGTAAAATATTTTTATGACACGTTATTTATCACTAAAATAAATTAATGAGAGAATAAATAAATTTAGAATAAAAAAGTCATCAAATTCAAAACATAAAAAAATTGAAAAATTTATAATTACTAAACCTGTTTAAGAATTGGAAAAAAAATTATAAAAAAAAAAAAAGTTGATTCCAACATTGATTTTTTCTCAAATCAGATATTCGATAACATAGCAAATCGGATATGAATTAACAATCAAATATCCTTTGAATAATTGGATCGAATAATTATTCTTATCGGATTGGATCAAATACAGACAAATTTGATTCATATCCGATCCATTTACAGCCTAATTATACTAGACCAATATCAACAGATCTCACACTCGCAAGTGCTTCATTATGCACATATTTAATAATATATATGCAATAGCAACAAACCAAGTCTTCTTCCGAAAAATTTGGAGACAACAACATAGATCATTTGTCTTTATTGTGCGAGTTTCATTATTAAATCTATTGGAATATTTAATATTTTGCTTTGCAACCACAAGTGGCGATGCCATATCTAGTATACTTCTCACTCTTCTAACATGTTCCACTAAAATCTCTTAACTTTGTTGATGGGAGCTTCTTTGGGTTAAAGCAACGTGTCGCGACCATCTAAAGGTTGTCCTTCCGCAAATATTTATAACTCCCATAGAAATTATCTTTTCTTTAATACCCAAAATAACACTTAATTCTTCAATTGTGATCGTTGGCTATTTTACTTCTTCTCTCTGTATTTCTATGAAATATCAATCTTTAGACCAAAAAAAAGACTTCCATGTTCAATGTTCAAGGCATCAAAACCAAACTAGTACTTTGAGACCTTCAAATGTACACCTTCATCCATACTTGATCAAACTCTTCCATAGTTATGTAGTATTGTTAACTTCATACATCTATAGTTTGTAAAATTTGAATATCACTAATTAGTCAAGCATCGTTTGGTCCAAATCTAATAGCATATCAACCATAAAGTACTCGTATAACCTAGACACTGCACGCTTCAAAGGCATTCTATCCAGAAAATTGTTTTATCTTGTACCTTCTTCATCATAGGCTCCCAGGAACCCAAAAGTCAGATTTTTCTAGAATAATTAGAATTCCTAACTTCGAAGTTTGACAAAACCCAAGATCCACATTGTGCCTTCCATTAAATAATGTCAAAACAATCAATCTACCCCAGCCTATAATGAGAAATAATCAAACAGCAATTGAAGCTTCAAGAATGAGGGAGTATGCTGGCTTATAACTACTAAATATACTATCATGGAAAGGCCCCTAATTAGCATCTCCAATAAATATATGAAACCTTTTCCAATCAAAGTATTCCTAATCATGCTACTCCTACCTACCATGTTAGAAGGTAAACAACAATCATCATTCGTGATCTCTGTAGCACAAACACTTCAATTAGGTAACGTGTCCGTGTCGGACACGAGTCGATACCGACACTTTTCGGACACTCTACCGTAATCATTTTTTTTTATATTAGAAATATTATATATTGTTAATTCAAAGTTATTAGCAAGTAACAAATANTTTTTTTTATATTAGAAATATTATATATTGTTAATTCAAAGTTATTAGCAAGTAACAAATAGGTACTCGTGTTTAAAATATTTTACAAGAAAAATTAATAAAAAGTATAAAACTAAATTTATACTACATAAATGAAGAATTTTTAAGAATTTAATCAACATACTTTTTTTAAAAATCGCGTGTCGGCATATCCGACACATATCTGTGTCGGTACATCATAGTTCGTGATATAGTTATGAATGTCATCACAAATTACGGGTTACAGAAAAATGAGGCTAGCAATTCAAGGAAGAATCTTTTGTACCATGGCAAAAATAATGCAGCATGTGACCATTCAGCGAAGGACAAGGGATGATTAGAGTTTTCACCACACAATTGAGTGGTAGGGGAGCATACGAACCTAAGCTAGGATGGAGGACTGGCTTGTACCTTATCATTTTCAATTTTATGGTTTTTATTCTAAAACTTATAGCTTATTTTATATCTTAGTACTTATTAATTACCATTCACAGGGGTCTATGTTGAAATTTTGCAGTAGATCCTTCCTGAAGAGTGGGGAGCATTTTTGGGGCTTCATTATGCCTTTTGAATATTGAATAAAAACTAACTTATTTTCTTGTCAATCATGCAGCATTCCATTGTATAGTATTATTAGCAATGTGCATCAAACTTGAAGATCATATAGAGAAGAGTTGCAACTTGCACTATTTAAATTTAGTGTTGTACGTGCAATAGAAACGGGAGGGAGGGAGGGAGGGTATGATTTTCAATGGGATTTATGGGAATTTGAATCCCACATCCTTCCTTTGTGTGGTTTATATAGGCTTGGGTTCTCCAACCACATTAGCTAGTTTTTGTAGGCTAGCTCTTCCAAATTCCATGACATTGGTATCAGAGCAAGCATCATGTTTTCTGGTCTTGGAACACTTAGGGTGTATGTGCACCTGCTTGACGTGGACGCCGAGTCCAAACTCGGAAGCGTGGTAATTTGTCATGATTTCCAGTGGAATTTATGGAAATCTGAATCCCACGTCAGAAGTATGGGCTTCCTTTGTGTGATTTATATTGGTTTGTGTTCTCCAACCACATTAGCTACCTTTTGTGGGCTGGCTCTTCCAAGTTCCATGATAGAGTAAGAGGTGAGTTTTGTGCATGAATCTAGGGACCATATTTACCCACATGATGAAGGTAACATTAACAGTCAAGATCAGCATGACATATCCATATTTACATTTCTGAAAAGAGCGTCAAGAAGTGTTATTACTCATAAGATATCGCAATAGAAAAAAAAAATGTACTGTGTGATTATAGAATTATACCATGCTTGGGGTTGAAGCTCTCAAAAACCACCCCAGCATCCAATATGCGCAAACAGATGCACAAAAACACGTAGTATAACGACAGATATATTAATTCATATGTTCTTATTCATTTTATCTAACTTATCCCATGGAGGAGTATATCATAGTATCATACGTGTTTATATTTATACCTTTGATGATTTGAGGCTTATTGAGAGGGTCGACGTGGAAATACGAGGCGCGGCCAGAGGAAAAGGCTCGAGAGAGGATTGACTCAGAAGGAAGGATTTGAGGTGACGGATTCGAATCGGCAACTCGGACGATCCAATTACCGAGTTTGAGCAACCTCTCCACCAACGATCGGCCAATGAATCCCCTACCTCCGATCACAACACACTTTTTCAACTGCCGATCATCGTAACTACTTTCATTTTCCTTCATCATTTTGATCTTTTACGGTTTTTCTTTTTTTGTTTTCCAGGGTTTTACAGGAGATACATGAAATGATGAAAATGAGAGAAGAAATGGTGGTGTGGGGTGGCGTAAGAAACGGAGAGAGCTTTTCGGCGGTGCGGGGCGGTGGTGGATTTGTGGGGTCCATTTTAAAAATCTTTATTCTTTTTAATATTTTTTATAAAATAATATTACATTTTAACCAAACATTCTAAAAAAAATATTCCAAAAATTATAACATCAAATAATGGAGACTATACGAGAGCTTACTTTTTGTATTCTTTTTAAAATTAAACTACTTGTACACTCATGTACAATTAATTTGGCATTTCACAATATGGTAAAACCGAGGTCAATCATTATAATCCTCTATTGACAACCATTAAATCAAATTATTTTTTACATTCTCATTTTCAACCATATATTTACACAATAAAATATTTTGCACGAAGTTCAAAAACGGAAGAAGTTGAAATTGGTGTGAATGTGGCTGCGACTGCGAGGTTTGTGATCTGTACGAGGTGTGCGGAGGTGGGGGTTGGGTGCGGTGGTTCCGATCTAGAGGGTTTTTTTT